>JAABKJ010001426.1:0-30667 GCA_011634705.1 Andricus grossulariae | reverse complement strand
CAGCGTGGCTGCCAAGGCTGCAGTATTGAAACATAGGACAATCACTATACCATCTGAGCCACGATGACTCCCTTATCAATGCTTTTAATATGAAATTGTGAAGTATTTAATAGCGGAATTGTCCTGACATTGGGAATATTTGTACATATTTAAAACTCCAATATTGTGAAATTTAACATTGGTTTCAATAAAATTTCATTAAATTTAAAGTAATTTAAGGGCAATGAGAAGAATTCGATCAAATTAATAAAAATTCAAGGTAAATTAAAAAGAATTCAAGTGAATCAAAAACAATGAAAAAATATGAAAAATGCATTGAATTCAGTATGGTGGAAATGAGTTTAGAAAAATTCGAGGGAATTCAAAATAAGTTGATGAGATGTCTTAGAATAGGATGAATTAAGTAAAAACTTTTAAAAAAATTAAAAAGCCATTGAATTAGGCAGGATTGAGTAAATTTAGAAGAATTCAGGAGAATTCCAAACAAAGAATTTTAAAAATGCAGAATAAATTAATAAGAATTAAGGGTGAATTCCAAATCAGTTCAAATGAATCGCAAAAAATATTCGAAAATCTATTTTAATCTTTGAAACCGTACGTAATCCTTCACTTCTCGTGAATAAATTCTTTGAAATCCATAAAAATATTATAAAATCGCGCGAAATTTTATTAAATCTGATAGTTCGTAGAATTTTGAAAAGTTTATTAAAATACGTTGAACCTTAAGATCCCTTAAAATCATTAAAATCTTTGGAAATATTATGAAATATCTTTAAACCTTATAACTCCTACAAATTCGTTCCATATCTTCCGAAACTTTGTTAATCTCTTGAAAATGCCTTCTTATCTTTAACATTTTTTTAAATACCCTAAAATGTTTCAAAGTCTGTTGAGTCCCTTCAAAATACTGAAATCAATTAAAAATTCTTTGGAATCTTTTAAAATTCCCTAAAATATTTCAAGTCCTCTAAAATCTTAGGAAATCCCTAGACAATTTTTAAAGCTCTTGAAAATTCCTTGGAATTACTGAAAATACACTAAAATATTTCAACCTTTGAAATATTTCGAAATCCCTTGAAACTTTTGAAGCTCTTGAAATTTTCTAGGAATTAAACAAAAATACCCTAAAATCTTAAAATTTCTTTGAAATCACTTCAAATTATTGAAATACATATATTTAAAATACCCTAAGATATTTAAAAATCCGTTAAAATATTTTGAAATTTTTTTAATCTCTATAAAATTCCTTGGAATTTTCAAAAATACTATAAAATCTTTCAAATTCTTTGATATCCTTTCAAATGATTGAAATCAACTGAAAATTCCTTGAAATCTTTAAGAAGATCCTAAAATCATTTAGATCTTTGGAAATATCTTGACATATTTTAAAGTCTTCGAAATCCTACGAAATCTATCAATTCTCAGTAAAAAAATCCTTTGAAAATTTATTAAAATATCTTGAGAGCTTTAAAATCTCTTAAAATCATTGAAATCCTCGGAAATCTGATAAAATATCCTAAAACCTTGTAGGTCCTATACAATCGTTCCATATTTTCCGAAATTTTAGGAAATTGTTTATAATTACATGGACAAATACCTTAAAATCATTAAAATCTTGGCAAAACCCTAGAAAATTCTTAAAGCTCTTGAAAATTGCTTGGAAGTTTTAAAAATACCCTGGAATATTTTTAATGATACCCCTTAAAATCCCTTCAAATTATTGAAATATTTTAAAAATGACTTTGAATCTGTAAACTATTTCGAAAGAATTAAAAAAAAAATCAGAAATGAATATAGACCTGAATAGTAAAGCTTTTGAAAGTTCCGTGGAAATTAAAAAAATACCCTTAATTCTTTCAAATCCTTTGGAACCTTCGGAAATCTAATAAAATATCCTAAAAGGCTTGTAGGTCCTATAAAATCGTTCCATATTTTCCGAAATTTTAGGAAATTGTTCATAATCACATGGACATTTTTCAAATCCCTTAAGACCATTAAAATCCTTGGAAATCCCTTGAACATTGTTAAAGATCTTAAAAATTCCTTGGAAGTTTTAAAAATAGCATTTCAAATATCTTCAAATTATTGACATCTATTAAAAATTACTTGGACTCTTCAAAAATATTTCAAAAGAATTTTTTTTAAATTCAGAAATAAATATAGACCTGAATAGTGAAGCTTTTGAAAATCCGTGAAAATTTAAAAAATACCTTAAAATCTTTAAAATCCTTTGGAATCCCTTAAAATTAATGAAACTTTCTAAAGCTCTTGAAAATTCCTTGGAATTTTTAAAAATACCCTTAAGTCTTTCTGAAAATTACTGAAATCTATTAAAAAATGCTGGGAAACTTCAAAAATATTTCAAAAGAATTCAAGAAAATTCAAAAACAGATATAGACTTGAACAGGAAAGCTTTTAAAAATTCTTCGAAATTTTTAAAAATACCCTAGAAGCTTTAAAATACTTTAGAATCCCTTCAAATTATTGAAATCTAATAAAAATTCCTTTGAATCTTTAAAAATACCCTAAAATTGTTTAAAACCTTTTTAAATCCCTTGAAATTTTTTAAAGCTCTTGAAAATTCTTTAGAATTTGAAAACCACCCTAAAATCTTTCAAATCCTTTGAAAACTTTACAAATACACAAAAATTTTCCTTCAAATTATTGAAATCTTCTAAAAGTTTCTTGGAATCTTTAAAAATACTCTAAAAAACTTCAAAGCATTTGAAACCCTTTGAAATCCCATGAAACTTTTTAAAGCTCTTGAAAATTCATTCGAATTTAAAAAATACCCAAAAATCTTTCAAATCCTTTGGAATACCTTCAAATGATTAAAATCTATTAAAAATTCCTGGAGATATTTAAAAACACCCTAAAATACTTCAAACCCTTTGAAATCTTTTGAAATCCCATAAAACTCTTTAAAGCTCTTGAAAATTCTTTGAAATTTTTTAAAATATCCTAAAATCTTCCTTTAAATTATTGAAATCTATTAAAAAATTATCTTGAAAAAGTGTCTAGAACGTGACTTTAGAAAAAATGGACTAACAGTGATTGTGTGGCAGGCCTGATTATTCTTAACAGTTACTTAAAGTGCTTCTTACAGAATTTCCCTGACTGTTGAAACTTTTTTTCAAAATCCCTGACTTTCTCTGACCAACAAAATTCCCTGACTTTTTCCTGATTTCCAGGTTTCTCCTGACCTGTTGCCACCTTGAATATGTTGTTTTTCAACCGGTATTTCAGGCCACACGCATTTCACCGATTTTATGAACAATTTTTTCACCAAAGTTATGAATATTTGAACTTTTAATCCTGGTGATGCAGTTTTTCCAAAATTTGTCGAATTTTTCTTTTTAAAATCTTGCAGAATCTAAACCAGTATAAGATATTTGAATTTTTTCTTTTGATTCTGATATATTTTTCGTCTCATTCGAAGTCTGCCGGAAAATTAAAAAAAAAAATGATAAAATGGTGGCAATTTTTCTGAAAATATTTATCAAAGTTTTTTAAAACTTTCAATAATTGTCTGGAAAATTCCAAAATATCTTAGAATTCCAAAATAATTCTCTTTTCTAGAAAGAGAATTTATTCTAGAAAAGTCCAGAACATTAAAAAATTCCCCAAAAATTTTATATTCAGATAAAAAATACCGAATAATCAACAATTTTCCTAAAAATTCGGGAATACAAAATTTTAGTTAACACTTGACCGGTAAACGTTTTTTTGGCACCTTTAACTTGTAAACCTGGGTCGTTCACTTCCAGCGCATTTTTCAGTAATTTGCACTGATAGGAAAAATCTGAAAAAATTCAGGGACCACAACTGAAGTCTCTACTCACCAAACATACAAAAGACTTTCAGATAAAAATAAATTATTTAAACAATTTTTGTAAATAAACAACAGAGTAACTAAGTTAATTTTCGTTCGGACATGAATGACCCATGTTTACGGATAATGTGTTAAAAATAAAAACAAAAATACGAACCTCGCCAGTGACGCAGAGACCATAAATCTCCCAAATCTTCTTTTTCTTTAAACTTCCTTCTCTTGAAAAGAGACTAACCTCAACATCACCTTCTACACTTTGCCACAACCACGATCCCTCAACTTCCGTTAAAATCAGAATCACTGGTTTTTTCGTAAAATGAAGTTCTCGACTAACATGGCACGCAGTGAGCGGATTGTCTCCAGTTATCATAACAACAGAATGTGTCGCATTCTGAATTTCCCTAATAACCGCCTTCGAATCGGGTTTCAGCGGACAACTAATAATCACAAATCCCACGAAATTTAAATCACTCTCCAGTTCTTCTCTCGATAATTTCCTTAAATCCTGAGGAGACAAGGAACCAGGTATTTTACGATGTCCCAAAGCTAAAACTCTTGCCCCCCTTCGAGACAGTGATAAATAAGTTTCTTCGTAATTTGCAGGCACTGAAGTGAACATCGTTTTTAGAGTTTCCGGCGCTCCTTTCACTGTCACTATGTACTGAACTTCCGAGGATCCGGAAGTCGTATATCCAGCCACGACACACATCCTCTTCAGGGCGGAGGAAAAATGATGACGTTGGACGATTTTCAAAACCGGGGATTTGCCCTTTTTCGGAATTACTGCCTCGCCTGGGAAGAAAAATGATTTACAGGCCTTGGACACACTTCAAATATCAAAAATAGTGTGAATAGTAGCACAAAAAAAATATTGTCATAACATTTTTCAAGTATTAAAAATGAGCTTCAATGTTTATTTTAAACGTTATTCTTTAGCAAATTATCAAAATTCCTATTTATTAATAATTTTTCACTTAAAAGCTGACTGAATTAATAGAAACCAATAAGAAAATCTAACTATTTTTGATTGAAAGCTCATGCTCTTCGGATGAAAAGTCTAATATTAAATTTTTCGTTAAGATTTCATATTTTTTTATTCAAAAATGTTATTATTTGGTTCAAAATTGAATTCCTTTGTTGAAAATTCAACAATTATGTTAAGAAATCATACTTCTTGGTTAAAAATTCGTCCTTTTGGCTAGCAAATTTAACAATTGGATTAATTTTTTTTCTTTCTTGACTAACAAATTTTGTTTTTGATGAAAAGTCAACTATTTTGTTGAAAATTCATATTTTTGGTTTGAAAATATATCTCTTTGTGTAAAAATTTCATTTTTTTATTAATAATGCTTCTGTCTAGTTGAAAATTCACATTTTCGAGTTAAAAATTCCAAATTTTGGCTAAAAAATTCAACAATTTGGCAGAAAATTAAACTATTTAGTTGGAAATTTATGTATTTTGTTAAAAATTCGTGTTTTGTAGAAAACCAATTTTTTGGTTGAAAATCAAGTATTTTGTTGAAAAATCATCTTTTTTGGTTGAAAATTCAACTCCTTGGTTGAAAGTTGAACTGCTTTCTTAAAAGTTAACTTTTTTTGGTTGACGAACTTTTAAACTAAAAATTCAACTGATTGGTTGCAAATTCCACTATTTAATTAAAAATGACCTTTTTTGTCGAAAATTCATATTCTCGGGTTGAAAATTCAACTCTTTTAAAGAAAATTCGTAGTTTTTGCTTGAAAATTAAACAATTTGGTAGAAAATTTACCAATTTAAAAAAAATTTGTCTTTGTTGGTTAAATCCGTCTGTTTTTTATTTTTCATTCAAATAAATTTTTTGTTCAAATATCAACTATTACATTTTTCGTTGAAAATTCATATTTTTTGGTTGAAAAGTCAATTATTTACTTAAAGTTGTGCTACTTTCTTAATAGTTCATTGTTTTTGTTGAAGATTGATAATTTTGGTTGAAAATGCTTTTTTTTTTGTTGAAAAGTAATTTTTTAAACTGAAAATGTAACTATTTAGTTCAAAATTCAACTAATTGGTTGCAAATTAACTTTTTTATTGAAAATTCATATTCTCGGGTTGCAAATTCAACTGGTTTAATGAAAATTCGAAGCTTTGTCTCGAAAAATAAACAATTTGGCAAAAAATTGAACTCTTTGGTACCAAATTAAACCTTTTCTGTAGAAAATTCGTTTTTTTTTTTTTATTGAAAATTAATTCTCCTCAATGAAAATTTCACTATTCCTTTTTTTGTAAAAAGTTGATCTTTTTTGGTTCAAAAATTCAACTATTTAATTTAAAAATTTTCGAAACGAAAAAAATATTAACTAAAAATTAAGCAAATAAAATTTGTACTAACATCACATCCATCGTTAAAAGTATTTGGTTGAAAATTTATGTAATTTGTTAAAAATTCCTTTTTTGTAAAAATTAATCTGTTTGAAGGATAATTCAGCTATTTGGTTCCAAATTTATGTATTTTTTTTAATTCATCTTTTCTGGTAGAAAATTAGTCTTCTTGGCTTGAAATTGAACTAATTTGTAAAAAATTGTACGAAAAATTTCGTTTTTGTTGAGAATTCATATTTTTTGGGTAGAAAATTAATCTTCTTGATTGAAAATTCATCTTTTTGGTTGAAAATTGAATTATGTGGTTGAACATTCAACTGTTTTGTTGAAATCTCATGTTTTTGGCTTGAAAATTCAACATTTTTTATTACGTTTTTTTGCTTTATTAACTGAAAAATCTTCCTTGGTTAAAAATTCGTTCTTTTGATTTAAAAACAGTGTCTTTAGTGTCATTATTTTCGAAACAGTAGGAACATAGTGTCATTTCTTTAAAAAGTGTCAATAGTGTGGTGAGACCGAGGCCTGAAAGTTAGAAAGAAATTGAAAGACAAATTTTTAATATTTACTTTTTGTTAGATTCCAGTTAACGGCTTTCAAAGTAGCTTTTTCTAAAGGATCTCCAACTATTCCGTCGTCTAATTGAACTAAAGAATGGCACGTTGCTAAAACTTGAACGCTCTCTATAGGAGCGTCTGATAATTCCGTCACTTCTGATTTACCACTGAAAGATTATCATTACAATTATTATCGTTCAAAAAAGGAAAAGCCTACGAGAAATCTAAGTTTACTTACTCTACTCCAGCTATGCCTTCTACAACTAAATTATCGCTCGTGAGCGTTCCGGTTTTATCGAAACAACAAATTTCGACTTTTCCAGCGAAGGGTATCCTGAATGGTTCGGTACAAAATACACCTAAAAAATAAAAGGTTTATAATGACTTCGGCGTTGAGGCCAACCATAAATTACGTAACAGTTGGAGGGGGGGGGGGCATAAATTGATACCGTTTCTTAATATTTTTAACCAATAAACCCTACACAAATTCCATGTATCCAAAATTATAGTACAACGATAATATTTATTAATTACAATTAAAGATTGTTATAACGTTATAAAGACTTCAATATCGGTATAATTAGATGATTTTTTTTTATAATTCTGTAAAAAATTGATATCCATTAAAACAAAGTTTTTTCGAAGGATTGCATAGAACTTCAAATATTTCAAGGGATTTCAAGATATATCATCAGATTTTATGTAATTACACGGGATTTCAAGGGATTTTATAATATTTTAATTAAATTCAACAGAATTTATTCACAAGAATTGAGGGATTCCAAAGCATTTCAAAGATTTTGAGAGATTTCAATATTACAAGGTATTTTCCAAGATTTTGAGAAATTTGAAAGATTTTAAAGAATTCTAAAGATCTTAGGAAAGATTTGAACGAATTTTAAAGATTGTAGGTTATTTTAAAAGATTTAAAGGAATTTCAATAATTTTCAAGAAATTTCAGAGAATTTGAAAGATGTTACGGTACTTAAAAATATTTTAAGGAATTTTCAAGAGCTTCCAAAAACTTAACGGTATTTCAATGTTAGAGTATTTTGAAGACTTATAAGGAATTTTCAAAAGATTAAAAAAAAATCAAGGAATTTCAAGGAATATTATGAGATTTCATGTAACTTCCGGGATTTCAAGAAATTTTATAATATTTTAATGAAGTTTCAAGGAATTTATTCACATGAATTGGCAGATTTCAAAGCATTTTTAAGATGTGAAAAGATGATCAATATTTCAAGGTATTAACAAAGATTTTAAAAAAGTTTAAAGATTGTAGGATAGTTTAAAAGATTTCAAGGAATTTTAATAGATTTCAAGAATTTGAAGAGATGTCAAGAGATTTAAATAAACTTGAGGGTATTTTAAAAGATTTCAAAGGATTGGAAATATTTTAGGGCATTTTAAAGAATTCCAAGGAATTTCCAATAAATTTAAAAAAATCAAGGAATATCAACGAATTGATTTTACTACACGGGATTTCAAGAGATTTTATAGTTTTAATGAAATTGCAAAGAATTTATTCACAAGAAATGAGGTATTTCAAAGGATTTTAAAGATTTGCAAAGATATTCAATATTTCAAAGTGTATTTTCAAAGATATTAAAGAATTTTAAAATGTACGATATTTGAAAAGATTTAAAAGAATTTCAAGAACTTTTAAGAAATTTTTAAGGATTTTAAAGATTTCACGGTATTTTAAAAGGTTCCAAGGAATTTTTGAGAGCTTCACTAAATTTCAAAGGATGGGAAATATTTTAGGGTTATTAAAAAAATTCCAAGAAATTTTCAAATTGAAAAAAAAAATTCAAGGAATATCCTGAAAATTCACGGGATTTCTAGAAATTTTATAACATTTTAATGAAATTTCAAAGAATTTATTCATAAGAATTAAGGGATTTCAAAGCATTTCAAATATTTGAAAATATTTTCAATATTTCAAGGAATTTCAATAACTTTCAAGAAATTTTCAAGGATTTTAAAGACTTTACGGTATTTTAAAAGATTCCAAGGAATTTTCAAGAGGTTAAAAAATTTCAAGAGATTGGCAATATTTTAGGACATTTTAAGGAATTCCAAAGAATTTTCAAGGATTTTAATGATTTTATGGCATTTAAAAAATTGTCATTCGCTTCTACAGAATTTCATAGAATTTCGGAAGATTTTGAAGAATTTTATGGGACCTATAAGGTTTTAGGATATTTTAAAAGATTCTACGGGATTTTTAACCAGCTTCAAGAGATTTCAAAAGATTTCAAAGGATTGGAAATATTTTAGGGTATCTTTAAAGAATTCCAAGGAATTTTTAAGAGCTTTAAAAATTGTCAAGGGATTACGAAAGATTTCGAAAAATTTAGGGTATTTTAAAGAAGTCAAAAGAATTTTCAAGAGATTAAAAAATGTTTAAGAAATTTCCAAGGATTTTAGTGATATTAAGGTATTTCAAAAATTGTCATGCACTTCTAAAGAATTTTTTTAAATTACGAAAGATTTCACGGGATTTTATACGATTTCCAATCATTGCAGTAATTTTAAAGGATTTTAAAGGCTCTAAGTAAGGTATTTAAATGAATTCCAAGGAAATTTTCAAGAGTTTTTAAAATATTTCAAAGGATTCGAAATATTTTAGGGTATTTCAAATAATTCCAATGAATTTTCCAAATATTAAAATAAAACTTTAAGGAATTTCAAAAAATATCATTGAATTCATTTTACTTCACGGGATTTCAAGAGATTTTATAATTTTAACGAAAGTTCAAAGAATTTATTCACAAGAATTGAGGGATTTTAAAGGATTTTAAAGATTTTAAGATATTTCCAAGGATTTGAAAAGATTTTTGGGTGCTTTGAAAAAATACCCATAAAAAGGACATTTTTTTCACAATTTTTGGAATTACTACTACCCCCAAAGTAATTCAAAATTTTCAAGTTCATCAGGCTTTGCACTATTTACTAAATACATCCTTAGATTTGGTGATATATTTTTCTGGATTTCACGATAGATTAAACAGGAAGTAAAAATATCTAAAAACTTCAGTAAAGAGTTTCGATCTTTTAGATTGTTGTTAAAAATATAAACGTAAATTATTTGATAAAAGATTTGAGAAAACTGTATAATCTCGTTTTATATCACATTTTATTCGCGTTTATTATGATCGCAATCGTTATTTAAAATGTTGTCATTTTAGGTCAGGTTCAGCTTATTGAAAAATCTAAAAAAAATGTATAACTAATATTGAATGATTAAATATATGTACTAGTAATGAAGAAAATGGTAATAAATTATGTTTTTGATGAATATTTTTCATTTTAGTAATTTCTAAGTATTTGGTAATTCAGGTAATTTATGGACGATCCCTTTAAAAAGTGGTTATGATTAGTTTATTAGATTCATACCTAATTTTGATAAAGCCAAAAGTGAGGTGTTCACAGCCAGCGATAATTCTATCGGTAATTCGGGTGGGACCACTGAAGTTAAAATCAGCGTGCACTCCAAAAATAGTTTGTACTTGTTTCTTTCAGGATCTTCACTACCTAAAAATAATAACAAGAAAGATATAACATACACAAAAATTAATTTAAAATACTATAAATTCATCTATTCTTTATTATTTTTCATCTCAGGCATCAGATTTTACGACATTCTCGAGTTGTTCCGACAATTTCAAGAAATTTTTTTTTAAATTCTACCATTTGAATTTGTGGCACTAAATAATATTTTAAAGCCGAAATCGTCCGAAATCGAATAATTCCAAATTCGATTACTAAAAAATGAACAAACTCATATTTCTATCGTACTGTTTCAAAGTTTAATTTCCAATGAAAACCATAATTGTCGATATATTTTAAACTAAATATCGTTCAAAAATTAATTATCTTAAATTTAGAGAGTGCGATGGGACTGAACCAAGTTTCAATGCAAGTTCCAAGTAAATGTGATTCTTCGATTGTTTAGGGTGTCTACTAAAATCTTAGAAAAAAATTTTCTGACAATTCCAGGTATTTCTCAGGTATCTTCAATTTTATCAAGGAGTAGTTTTCTATAGTATGGAACAATTTAAATATTTTTCATTTTTTAAAACAATCGACTCAGAATATGCATATATTTTTGCGAGTTTATTATAAATAATGTTTCTTTTTCAGTTTCTGGGGATTCAATTAATATGTTTAATTAAGAAAGCTTTGACAAATTATATTACAAGATATTCTTAAATAAATTAGCATGGTCGATTAATTAAATAATTAACTAATACTAAAACCATAATTAATCATTTTTCGAATTTTTCTCTGAAGTCCATAAATTTGAATAATAATTCTAACAAATTTTTTATTTTATCTTCTTATACTTATAATTCAGTGCATATTTAGATAAAATTAATGTTGGTACTATATTAAATTCAATTTAACCCGCATCGAATTCCTAAATTTTCAAGTAAAAATATTGCATTTTTGACAAGATAGATGAATTTTTAACTAAATAGTTGAATTTTCAACCAAAAAAATTAATTTTATGCCAAAAAGACGATTTTTCAACAAAATACATGAATTCTCAACCAAACAGTTGAATTTTCAACTAAAAATATAAATTTTCAAACAAATTGTTGAATTTTGAACTAAAAAGATCAGTTTCCAACCAAAAATGTAATAGTTAAATTTTCAGTTAAAAAAAATTAAACCAAAATGATAAACTTACAACTAAAATGACGATTCTTCAACTGAAATAGATGAATTTTCAACCAAAAGTGGTCAACTTACAACCAAGTAGTTTAACTTAAATTTTCAACCAAAAAGATAAATTTTGAAACAAGAAGATTAATTTACCACCAAAAAAGACGATTTTTCTACAAAATACATGCATTTTCAACGAAATAACTGAATTTTCAACTAAAAAAGACAAAATTTCAACCAAATAGTTGAATTTTCAACTAAAAAAAGAATCAATTATCAACGAAAATTGGAATAGTTAAATTTTAAGTGAAAAAAATTAATTTCCCACCAAAAAATACAAATTAACTGGAATGATGAATCTTCAACTGGAATAGATGAACTTTAAACCAAAAAGATGAATTTTTAACCAAAGAGTTTAACTTTTAACCAAGTAGTTTTATTTTCAGCCCGAAGACGAAATTTCAACTAAAATGATGAATATTTAACTGGAATACTTGAATTTTCAACAACAAAAAATGAATTTTCAAACAAGAAGATTAATTCTCCACCAAAAACGACGATTTTTTTACCAAATACATGAATTTTCAACGAAATACATTAATATTCAACAAATGAGGTGAATTTTACCAAATAGTTGAATTTTGAACTAAAAGGATCAGTTTCCAACCAAACATGGAATGGTTAAATTTTCAGTTAAAAAAATTAATTTTCCACAAACAAAAATTTCAATCAAAATGATGAATCATCAACTAAAATAGATGAATTTTAAAAGAAGAAGATGAATTTTATAACCAAAGAGTTTAACTTTTAACCAAAAAGATGAATTTCCAACTAAAATGATAAAGATTTAACTAGAATACTTGAATTTTCAAATACAAAAAAATGAATATTTAAACAAGAAAATGTGTGAAATGTGTTGATAATTAATCTGTTTGGGTAGAAAATCTTATTTTGTTGAAAATTCAACTATTTTGTAGAAAATGCAATATATTTCGGCTTGCAATCTTAGGAATTTAAAGTGTTTCGTAGTGAATTCAATATGTTATCTACATTAATTTTATTTAAAAGAATTTATAAACCTCGACTACACCACTGATCTTACCTTTGATCCAAACATAGGCAGCAGCCGCAATCGCGAAAATCAAAAGGAAAAGTATGAATCCAAAAGTCTCGAGATTATTCGCGGTGACGCGCTTTACTCCAAACAATATCGTTCTCAACAATTTTCCCTGTGATGTTGAAAATCCGGTTCTTAGAACGTAGGCAATGCAACCGTTATCCGTCGCTGAAATACATAAAATATTATTTTTAAAACCCCATATTTTATTAATAAGTTAATTAATTAATTAATTATAAGTACCTCTGAGACCCAAAGAATTTTTACTAGGCGGCGAATGTTGGACGACTTTCGTGCCCCCGAATAAAATATGCAGCTTATCGTCTCCTTCGAGGTCCAAAAATCGATTTCCCTCAACATCTTCTATCGGTTCTTTCATTTGTGGAACAGATTCTCCCGTTAACATACTTTCGTCGACGACACAGGGTCCTTTCAATAAAAGCATATCACAGGGAACGAGATTATCATTCTGAGATCTTGTTATCGAGACAATATCTCCAGGAACGAGTTGATCAGTGAAAATGTGTCGCCATCTTCTGTTCCTGTAAACCTTTTAAAAAAGTGATAAAAAAATCATCCCAAGGATTATAGAAATCAGTATAAGGGATCGACCATAAAATACGTTTCTCAATGATAAATTTTAGGAAATTTGGCGACTTTTGTGAAAGAAGTCCCTGCAACGTTACAGTTCAATAATAACTTAGTAAGCCTGACAATTACTTTCACAATTCAGACTTCACACTCTTTGCCATGTTCCCCTCTTTTCCTCTTTTTAAAGAATATCTGTTTTTTCTTATGTTTACACGCAATTTCGCCTTTTTCTCGATTTCTCGGTAAAATTTTTATTTTGGTTAAAAATTCTACTATTTGACTGAAAATGTTATCATTTTGTTGAAAATGCAAGTATTTTGTTAAAAACTCATATTTCTTGGTCAACAATTCAAGAACTTGCTTGAAAGTTGTACTGCTTTGTTACAAATTTATCTTTTTGGTTGAAGATGTCATCTCTTTGGTGGAAAATTGAACTATTTCGTTGAAAATTCGTTTCTTTTTTAGTTGAAAATTAACTTTTTTTCAACTGACAATTTAACTATTAAATTTGTAGACGAACATTTATATTTTTTAGTTAAAAATTGAACAATTTAGTTAAAAATTGATGCTGTTACAAATTCGTGTTTTTTAGTAGAAAATTAAATCTTATCAGTTAAAAATATACCCTTTTATGTTGAAAATTCATCTCTTTGGTTTAAACTTGAAGTATTTTCTTGAATATTCGTATTCTTTTAGTGTAAAAACAATTTTTGGTTAAATTGCCATCAATTACACTTTTTGTTGAGAATTTATCTTTTTTGTTTGAAAATTTAACTACCTGGATGAAAGTTAATCTGCTTTGTTGAAAAGCATTTTTTTTGTAAAGATTCATCATTTTAATCGAAAATTTAACCAGTTTCCTTATTAAACTGAAAATATAACTATTCCATTATTGGTTAAAAAATATTTTTAAAATTAAAAATTGATCATTTCTATTTAAAAATTCAACTATTTGGCCGAAAAATCATATAATTTGTTGAGGATTAAACTATTATGTTACAAATGATTGTTTTTTGGTTGAATTCAACTGTTTCTTATTCCAAATTAAAATAGTTTTTCGTTGAAATATCAAGTATTACAGGTTTCGCTGAGAATTCTTTTTTTCGTGTTGAAAATTGAACTGGTTTGTAGAAAATTCGTCTTTTTGTCTTGAAAATTAAACAATTTGGTAAAAAATTAAAGTATATAGTTAAAAATGAATCTTTTTGTTAAAAATTCTTACTTTCGAGTTGAATATTCAATTATTATGCAGAAAATACGTATTTTTTGTTAGAAATTTCATATCTTCGTATATAACATGTTTTTTTTGGTAAAAAATGTAACTATTTTGTTGATAAATTCATCTTTTTGGTGAAAATTCAACTATTTATTTGAAAAATTAACTACTTGATGAAAAATTAATTTTTGTTGTTGAAAATTCATAGTGTTGGATGGAAAATTCATCGATTTTGTTGAAAATTTGTCTTTTTGGGCAGAAAATCTATCTTCTTTTTTGAAAATTCTTATTTTTGGCTGTGGATTCAACTAATTTGATTAAAAGTCCCTCTTTTTTGTTTTAACTTAACTGGAAGAACAGAAGAACATTTTTTCAAATAATTTTTTTAACTTATCGTTTTTAGTCGAAAACTTTATTCTTTAGTTGAAAATTCAACTTTTTTGTTGAAAATCCATAGTTTCGGGGGGAAAATTCAATTTATACTATTTTTTTTTAATGAAAAGATCAATTTATGTGTATAACTTATTATTTTATATATTATTATTAAAAAAACTTTTTGTTTTAAATTCATGTATTTTGTTGACCTGGATGAAAAACTACTTTCTTAAAAATCAATTTTTTTTGTAAATATTAATCATTTTAGTCGAAAATTCATCTTGAAAGCGGAAAATTTAACCAGTTTTTTTAAACTGAAAATATAACTATTATATTGTTCGTTGAAAATATATTTTTTTGATTGAAAATTTATCTTTTCTATTTCTTGTACTTTGTTGAGGGTTTTACTATTTTGTTCCAAATTAATCTTTCTTGGTTGAATTCAACTGTTTTTTATTTCAAATCAAAATAGTTTTTCGTTGAAATATCAAGTATTACAGGTTTCCTTGAGAATTCATCTTTTCGGTTTGAAAATTGAACTGGTTTGTAGAAAATTCGTCTTTATGACTTGAAAATTCCACAATTTCGTAGAAAATTAGAGTATATAGTTGAAAATTAAACTTTTTGTTAAAAATTCTTACTTTCAAGTTTAAAGTTCAATTGTTTTGCGGAAAATAGCCTTTTTTGTTTGAAAATGAATATCTCCGTACATATATGAAATGCTAAATATTAAATCTTTCGTTGAGAATCCATCTTCTTTATTTGGGAACTGAACTATACTTGGCTAAAACTTCAACTATTTTGTCAAAAATATCCCAAAACTGGTAACGTAGTTCATGGATGATCCCTAAGTAGAAGTTAGATACCAAATACAGGCCTCGGAATCACTTAAGAGATCAAAAATAGTGTAAATAATGTCAACAATTGGAAAAACTAGTGTGAAAATAGCGCCAAAATATGTTTCGAGCACATATTATACTTACGTCAAGTCCGAATTTGAAAGTATTTAGTCCGAAATCAACAAGTGTACAATGGAAAATTAACTTTATTTTTTAAGCACAATTTCCAGTTTTCGAACCTATTATTTGAAAAGTATGAAAAACGAACTTCAAGCCTTATTTAAAACGTTATTCCCTCTTCCCCTCTTTTTCTCGTTTTTGCTATTTTCGGTTGAAAAGTATACTATTAAATTTTTGTTTTAGAATTGAACTTTAGGTTATAAATTTTATTATCTGGTTCAAAAATGAATTATTTTGTTGAAAATTCCACAATTTTGTCAAAAAGTCATATTTCTTGATTGTAAATAGAAATATTTTGTTGAAAATTCGTCTTTTTGGCTTCAAAATTCAACAATTTGATTATCATTTTTTTCTTTCTTGACTAAGGCATTTTTTGTTGTTGAAAATTCAACTATTTTCTTGAACATTCATCTTTTTGGTTTGAAGATTCATCTCTTTTCGTAAAAAATTGAACCTTTTTTTTTGTTAAAAATGCAACTGTCCGGTTACAAATTAATCTGTTTCAGTTGAAAATTAATTGTTTTGTAGAAAATTGGTATTTTTGGCTCAAAAATTCCAACAATTTGGTAGAAAATTTAACTATTTGGTTGAAAGTACAACTGTTAGGTAGAAAATTAATCTTTTCTAGTTAAGAATTCAACTATTTTGTTAGAAATTTGTTTTTGTTTGTTAAATCCAATTGTTTATTTTAAATTAAATTCTTTTTTTGTCGAAATGTCAACTATTACATTTTTCGTTGAAAAGTCATCTTTTTAAGTTGAAAATTCATCTCATTGGTTAAAAGTTGAACTTCTTTCTTGAAAGTCAATTTTTTTTGGTTAAAGATTCATAATTTTAGTTGAATTTTTTTTTTTTTTTGTTTTACAGAAAATTAATTCTTTTAAATGAAAAAGTAACTGTTCCATTTTGTGGATCAAATTTTTTTCAGTTTAAAAATTCATCTTTTCTGGTAGAACATTAATATTCTTGGTTGAAAATTTAACTATTTAGTTAAAAATGTATGTATTTTGTTGAGGAGTCATCTTTTTTGGTAGAAAATATATGTATTTGGTTGATAATTCGTCTTTTTTGGTAGAATATCAATTTTTTGGTTAAAAATCTAACTGTATCGATGAAAATTAATCTGTTTTACTTGAGGATTCAAGTAGTTTGTTGAAATTTCATCTTTTTTGGTAATATTAAACTGTTTTTTACTCAAAATTAAAATATTTTTTAGTTTAAATATCAACTAATACATTCTTTTATTTAAAATTAGTGTTTCCAGGTTCAAAATGCAACTGTTCTGTAAATAATTCGTCTCTTTGGTTTAAAAATTCAGCAGTTTTGTAGAAAAATCGTTTTATTTTTATTTAAAATTCATTTTATCAAGCGGAAATTTAACATTATTTTTGAATAAAAATTCATGTATTTTCTTAAAAAATCGTCTTTTTATAGAAAATTAATTCTCTTGGTTTGAAATTTAACTATTTGGTACAAAATATATGTATTTTGTTAACAATTCACCTCTTTTGTTGAAAATTCGTCTTTGTAGGGTTAAATACAACTTTTTTTATTTTTAATTAAAATATTTTTTGTTAAATATAAACTAATACATTTTTTGATGAAAACTATTATTTTCAGGTTGAAAATTCAACTTTTTTGCAGGGAATTCGTATGTTTGGCTTGAAAATTCAACTGTTTTATGAAAAATGTATGCAATTTGTTGAGAATTCATCTTTTTCGTTGAAAATTGATCTACTTGGTTAAAAATGTAGCTGTTTTGTTAAAAACTCATCTTCCTGGCTTGTAAATTCAACATTTTGTTCAATTTGTTTTTAATAGTAGTAAAATATTGTCTTCGCTCAAAAAGAGTGTCAAATATTGTCAATAGCGTAGTGAGTCCGAAGCCTAAATTCAGTATAAGTATAAATTTACATATCAAATAGTTTAGAAATCTTTACTAACCATTATCATGTAAGGTTTGTTTCCCATTTTCCTAATTTCTGCCATGTTTCGCAGTTGTTGCTGAACGAGAGTGCATTCAAACATGACAAGCATAATAAGCGTAAAAATACTGTAGTACCAATATTTGTCAAGGCACCAAAGAGCGACGCAAAATACCTGAAAAACAAAAAACGGGGCGATCGCTCGCTCTTGGAAAAGGTCCCAAAATTCTGGAACTTCCATGTCCAATCTGGAAATTTAGATAGAAAATATTTGTGACTTTACAGGAGATTAATAAATAAATCAAAATAATTTAAATGTATAATTTTGTAATAAATTTTTACTAGAAGACTTCCAAATTTTTAATTCTCACTTGTTTTTGCCGTATTTTTCCTCGGCCTCAGAAACTTCACTTTCACTGGGATATCCCTTCCAATCGGAATAATGTTGCACCGAATGATTGACTGGAAATTGCAAGCCCTCAAATTGTTTTTTATTCGGATCCCAAATGTACTTCGTTTTTTGGAAAATAAACCAAGGATTTTGATCCTTGAGACGATACAATTTAACGAGTTCTGAACTTCCATTATTTGGAGTGGGAACGACTTTTACTAATGAAGCATCGTATGGACTTTTTCTCTGAAACGGAATAATAAATATAAATATTTCAGGGTTCCAGATTAAAAATTATTTTTAAAATGTCGACTGAAACTCAATCCCAAAAAGGGAAAAGGGAGAAACGAATATAATAGAAAACTAATTAAATAAAATCAATTTTCGCAATTAAATCTTTCAGGTTTAGTTACATTTAGTCTCTGTGGCTTTTAGTTTTCTAGACTGCAAATAATTTATAAAATGGCAACAGAAAAAACTTTAAATGAAGAATGAAAAAAAGAGAAACAAATAAAATAGGATACTAATTAAATAATATCAATTTTCGGAAATAAACCTTTGTTAATTCACATTAACCCCTCTATGTTTTTTAGTTTTACAGATTGAAAATAATTTTTTAAATGACCACAGAAAAAACTTAATTGCAAGAATAAAAAAAGTGAAACTCACTAAATAAAACAAATTTTGGCAAATAAATCTTTGATTTATTTAAATTTCTCCCGGTATGATTTTAGGTTTCTAGATTGAAAACAACATTTAAAATGCCCACAGAAATTTAACATCAAAATTGAGAAAAAAAAGAGAAACAAATCAAATAGTCATCTAATTAAATTAAATACATTTTCGAAAATAAATCTTTCGGGTTTATTCACGTTTTCCTTCTATATTTTGTAGTTTCCCAGATTACAAATAACTTTAAAAATGCCCACAGGAACTTAAACACAAAATTGAAAACAAGAAAATAAAGAAAATAAGATACTAATGAAATTATATAAATGTTCGGAAAGAAATATCGGTATGTTTACATTTTCCCCTCTAAGTTTTCTAGTTTTTCAGATTGAAAATAATTTGTAAAATGCCCCCAGAAAAAATTTAATTTCAAAAATGAAAAAAAAAGTGAAACTAATTTAATAAAACAAATTTTCGAAAATAAATCTTTGAGGTTTATTCAAATTTCCCTCTCTTATGTGTTTTAGATTCCCAGGCTGAAAATAATTTTTAAAATGCCCAAACCACGAAATTGAAAAAAAAGTCAAACAGATAAAATAGGATACTACTTAAATAATATTAATTTTCGGAAACAAACCTTTGTTTATTTACATTTTCCTCTAAGTTTTTTAGATTCCTAGACCGAAAATAATTTAAAAAATGCTCACAGGAACTTACCGACAAAATTAAAAATATAAAAGTAAATAAATAAATTAGGAAACTAATTAAATAATATCAATTTTCGGAAATAAATCATTAAGGTTTATTTACATTTAGGGATATTTTTTTTAGTCTTCCAGAATAAAAGTAATTTGAAAAATATCCACAGAAATTTAATATCAAAATTGAAAAAAATAAAATAGTAAACTGATTAAATAAAATCAGTTTTCGCAACTAAATCTTTGAGGTTTATTCACATTTCCCTTAAACGTTCTTTAGTTGTCAAGAATGAACAAAATTTTTAAATATCCACGGACAAAACTTAATATCAACAATTAAAAGAGGCGAAACAAATAAAATAGGATACTAATTGAATAAAACAAAATTTCACAAATAAATCTTTGAGGTTTAATAACATTTCCCTCTCTATTTTTTTTATTTTCGCACAATGAAAATAATTTTAAAAATGCCCACCAAAACTTGACTTAAACAAAAATTAAAGAAAGAGAAAAATAAATAAAATAGGAAACTAATTAAAAAACATCAATTTTAGGAAATAAATCTTTGAGGTTTCTTTACATTTCCCCCTTTATTTTTTTAAGCTTTCCAGATTGAAAATAATGTTTAAAATGCCCAGAGAAATTTAATATCAAAATTGAAAATAGAAACAAATAAAATAATAACCTTATTTAATAAAATCAATTCTCGCAACTAAATGTTTGAGGTTTATTCACATTTTCCATCTATAGTTTTTAGTTTCCCAGGCTTGAAATAGTTTTAAAAATGTGTGCAGAAAAAAAATTATTCTCAAAAATGAAAAAAATAGGTTACTAATTAAATAATATCAATTTTCGGAAATAAATATTTACTAAGGTTTATTAACATTTCACCCTCTATGTTTTTTAGTTTTACAGATTGAAAATGATTAAAAATATGCGGACAGAAATTTAACCTCAAAATTAAAAAAGTTAAACAAATAAAATAGAAAACTAATAAAATAATATGAATTCTCGGAAATAAATCTTCAAAGTTTATCCCCCCCCCCCGACTCACTACTATGTTTTCTAGTTTCAAAGATTAAAAATAATAGAAAAAATGCCCACATAATGTTAACCTGAAAATGGAAAAAAGAGAAACAAATAAAATATAGTAAACTAATTAAATAAAATCAATTTTTTCAAATCAATCTTTCAGGTTTATTTACATTTCCACTTTATGTTTTTAGTTTCCCAGACTGCACATAATTTTGAAAATATCCACATTAAAAACTTAACATCAAGAATGAAAGAAAGAGAAAGAAATATAATATGAAACTACTTTTAATAAAATCAATTTTCGCAAATGAATCCTTCAGGTTTATTTATATTTCCCCCTCTGTTTTTTAGTTTTCCATATTGTAAATAATTTTAAAAATGTCCACTGTGAAAACTTAACAACAACAAAGAAAAAGAGAATCAAATAAAATAGAAAAACACTTTTAATAAAATCAATTTTGGCAAATGAATCTTTCAAGATTTATTCACACTTCCCCTCTATGTTTTTTAGTTTCCCGGATTGCAAAATAATAATTTAGAAAATTCCCACAGTAAATACTCAACATCGAAAATGAAAAAAAAGAAAAGCAAATAAAATAGGATATTAATTTCAATAAAATCAATTTTCGCAAAGAAATATCTGAAATTTATTTACATTTATCCCTCTGTGTTTTTTAGTTTTTCAGATGGAAAATAATGTTGAAAATGCCCACAGAAAATTGACCAAAATATTGAAAAGCGAGAAAAATAAATAAAATATGAAATCAATTTTGATAAAATCAATTTTGGCAAATGAATCTTTCAGATATAATTACATTTCCCCTCTATGTTTGTTAGTTTCGTAGACTACACATAATTTTAAAAATGACTACAGAAAAAACTTAACATCGAAAATGAAAAAAAGAAAAATAGATAAAATAGGATATTAATTTTCGAAGATATATCTTTGAAGTTTATTAACATTTCACACTCTGTGTTTTTTAGTTTTCTCCATTGAAAATAATTATATAAATGTCGACAGAAATTCAATCTCAACATTGAAAAAAGAGAAACAAATAAAATAGGAAACTAATAAAATAATAGCGATTGAAAAACGAGAATCAGATAAAATATAGTAAGCTAATGAAATAAAATCAATTTTTGGAAATGCACCTATCAGATTTATTTATACTTCCCGGATTGCAAAATAATAATTTGAAACTTCTCACAGTAAAAACATCGAAAATGAATTTAAAAAAAATAAATAATAAAATAGGATATTAATTTTAGTAAAATCAATTTTCGCAAAGAAATCTTTGAACTTTATTTAAATTTATCCCTCTGTGTTTTTTAGTTTTTCAGATGGAAAATAATTTTGAAAATGCCCACAGAAAATTAGCCAAAATATTAAAAAGAGCGAAAAATAAATAAAATATGAAACCAATTTTAATAAAATCAATTTTGGCAAATGAATCTTTCAGGTTTATTTACATATCCCCTTATATGTTTTTAGTTTCCCAGATTGGAAAGAATTTCAAAAATGTCCACAGTAAAAACTGAACAAAAATGAAGTACAAGAGAAACAAATAAAATAGGAAAGCAATTTTAATAAAATCATCAACTCTCTGCATTAACAAAATGTTGGCAAATAAATATTTGAGGTTTATTTACATTTTCCTCTGAATGCACCACGTGACTGCCACCTAGCAGAAGAGATTCCTGCCACGTTTCCCAAAATCCCAAACATATTGGTCCATTTCCCAAATTTCTCCCCCCAAGTAATAAAAGGAAATTAATTAAAAGTAAAACTCACCTTGACACAATTTAGAAAGCAGTATACGTGGACAGACCACTGACAACAAAGGCACACAAAAATTTGTAGAAGACCGATAGCCGCAATGCCGACCAAACCAGCCTCGTAATACTCTTCGGTTCCGTAGACAAAAATCCAGCAATATATCCAAATTAGGTAAAGAGATACAAAAGGTAAAATGTATCCTTTAAAGATATTTCTCAACTGATTGTAGAGAGTCACACTGAGCACTAAATCGTCCACCCGCGACTGAGAATTTGTCGCCATGATTACACAAAACGATGCGGGAATTCGGTGTTTTTAAAGAGAATTAAAATCTTTCAGGGATTTAGAGAACGAGCATAGCAAAATATTTCGCGGGAGGTACGAGTCTTAGTTTGACTACAACTTTTTACCGCAAGTCTCGAAGGAAAAAGCATACTTTTTCCCCCGGACAATCACTTTTTGCGGCCTCTATTTATCCAGTCACTTTCGACGGCGGCCATCAGGCCAGGAGCGCCATCTACGGCGACGGTTTAGGTATTTCAACATGTGACGTCAGATGACAAGATGTCTGCACGCCGAGGGCCAAGCAAAAATACTAATTGCATAGGTATAGGAAAAAACTTTATTTTTCTAATAACTTGGAAAAAAAGGATTTTTCACGACAACCAAAGTAGATCAATTTTCATACAAGAAGAATAATTTTTCACCAAAAAAGAGGAATTTTCAACTGAAAAGGGAACATTTTCTAGTAACAAAAAAACGAATTTTCAACAAAATTCTTAAGTTATCATCTATAGAAATGAATTTTCAATTTAAAAAAAAAAAAAATTTAACCTGAAATCAAAAAGTTAAAATTTCAGATAAAAAATCGCATTTTCAACAAAATAGTTCAATTTTCAAAGCAAGAAATGAATTTTCAACTAAAAATATACATTTTTAGCAAAAAATGCAACAGTTACATTTTCAGTTGGAAAAGTCAAGTTTTAATCAAACAAAATCGAATTTTTAACAAAATACTTAAATTTACAACCAAATAAATTAACTTACAAACAAAAATAATAATATTCTACCTAAAATAACGACTTTTTGAGAAAATTTATGAAAGTTCAACCACGTAGTTGAATATTCAACTAGAAAAGATAAATTTTTAACAAAAAATGGAATGGTTGAATTTTCAATTGAAATAATAATTTTGAACCAAAAAAAGATTTCAATAAAATAGTTTCATTTTTAACGAAAGAAATGAATTTTTAACTGAAAAAGATACATTTCCAAAAAAAAAAAAAATGGAACAGTTCAATATTCAGTTAAGAAAAAAATAATTTTCAATAAAAAATATCATTTTCAAGAAAATCGATAAATTTTCAACCATTTTTAAACAAGAAGAAGTTTAGACTAAAAAAAAATTTCCAAACCAAAAATGGAATGGTTTAATTCTTAGTTTAAACAAATAATTTTGAACCAAAAAAAGAAGAATAAGTTTCAACATAAAATGAGTTTTCAACATAAAATGAATTTTCAACTAAAAAGAGAATTTTTCAACTAAAAAAATATTTTTGAACTGAAAATTATACATATAAAATTTTAATTAATACATGTAATTGTTAAATTAAACATTTTCTTCCGTAGCGTTTCGTGTTTGAATACTGATATTTCTGTACTTTTTTCTTCCACTACAAAGTAGGTTATATTCTTCAAAAATGCATAAAATTATTTATATTAGTATACACTTGAGTTTTCAGTTTGAAAATTCGATTATTTAAAGAGAAAAAAAAAATTTCCATCCAAATAGATGCATTTTTAACCAAAATGATTAATTTACAACGAAAAGAGGCCAATTTTTAACCAAATGGTTGGGTTTTCAACTAAAAAAGATGTTTTCAACCAACAATCAAATAGTTCAATTTTCAACAACAAAAAACTAGTTTCGCTAAAATGTTGAATTATGAACAAAAACAAAATGAATTTTCAACCAAACAATGGAATTTTCAAACAAACAGAATAATTTTCTACCAAAAAGATGAATCTTCAACTACAAAAAAAATACATTTTCTAACCTAAAATTTTAATATATATTCAAGTTTTCAGTTTAAAAAATTTATTTTTAGTTATAAAAAACAAACTTCCAATAAAATAGTTCGACTTTAAACCATATACACGAATTTTTAACCAAACTAGATGAATTTTTAACCAGAAAAAACATTTTGTAACCAAAAAGATGAATTTTCAACCAAAAAGAATCATTTTCAACGAAAAGAGACGAATTCTAATTAAAATACATGAATTTTCCACCAAATGGTTGATTTTTCAAATAAAACGATCAATTTACAATGAAAAATAGAATAGTTAAATTTTCATTTAAGTTATTTAAAAAAGAAAACTAATTTTTAACCAAATATTTAAATTTGCAGCGAGAGTTTACAAGCCGCCAGGTAGCGTTTTGAAGATTCACCTCTTCGGTTGAAAAATTTGAATATTTGTATAAAAATAAGTTTTTGTTGTTGCTGTTGAAAATTAATTAAATGAAGATTTACCTATTCCAATTTTGATTGAAAATTCATGTATTTAATGAAAATTCGTCTCTTTTAGTTAAAAATTAATCTTTTTGGTCGAAAAATTATTCTTTTGTTGAAAATTTAACTATTCTTTTTTAATCGTTTTTATTGTGCTTGCAAATTTATCGTTTTTAGTCGAAAATTAAACTATTTTTTTTTAACATTGGTTGTTTTCTTTAATTGAAAAAGAATTTTTAGTATATTATACTAAAATTATCAGTTAGAAAAGGTATTTTTTTTAGTTGAAAATTCATCTTTTGGGTAGAGAATTATTCTTCTTGTTTGAAAATTCATCTTTTTGGTTGAAAATTTGTTTTTTTCTTGAACATTCATCTATTTTGTTGAAACTCATTGTTTTGCCTAAAAATTATTTTTTAAACTAAAAATTAAACTAATCCATCTTTGGTTAAAAATTGATCTTTTTTAGTGGAAAATTCAACCTCTATGTTTTAAAAACTATGAAGTTTTTTGAAAATTCGCCTTTTTTATTAGAATATTATTCTCCTTCTTTGAAAATGATTGAAAATTTACCGACTTTGTTGAAAATTCTTTTTTTTCGTGAATTAATTTTTTTAATTATACAATATTTGGTTGAAAATTTAACTATTTTGTTAAACATTCGTTTTTTTTTCATTGTTAATTATTTTTTTTAGTCGAAAAATCGTCTTTTTGGTAGAAAATTATTTGTTTGAAAATTCATTTCTTTCGTTTCATTATTGAACTATTTGATAACATTTCAATTTTTTATCTGGTAATTTAACTTTTCTATTTTTGATTAAAAATTTCTTTTTAGTTGAAAATTTATTTCTTTCGTTCAAAATTGAGCTATTCTGTTGAAAATTCAATTATTTATCTGAAAATTTTCCTTTTTGGTTGAAAATTTAACAATTTTGTTGCAAAAATGTTCTTTTTTGTTACTTGAAAATTTTCCTCTTTAGTTGAAAATTGAACTATGTGGTTAAAAATTCATCGTTTTTGGTAGACAATTATTCTTGTATGAAAAGCCATCTATTTTGGTTATCGTGAAAAATCCTTTTTATTTCCACGTTATCAAAAAAAAATAATAATAAAAAGTTTTGTCCCATGCAAATAGTATTATTGTTTGGCTCTCGGCGTGCAGACATCTTGGATTTCTCCCACTCAACCTGAGATACCTCATACGCTGCGCAGAAAATTTGAACTTGAAATTGAATGATTGATGTTCCTTTTTGGTATATTTAGACTCTTTTTTAGTTTTAGATTTATTTGTGAGGATTTTTTAAAGAAAGTTTTTGGGATGTTGTTGAGTTTGCACGATTAGATGTATTTTTTAATCTACTCGGAATTTGTTTTAATTGAAAGATGGACTGTGTCACCTGATTTGCAATTGCAGTGAAGCATGTTGAAAATCAGTTTAACAGGAGCAGTGGATTTATATTTTATAACGTACAGGATTAGGGTGATCCTGTAAACCCTGTGAAACTTTGATTTTCGAATTTCGGTGATCGAACACCCCCAATTTGTTCGTTTTTCTTTTAATTGGTCAACATTAACCTGTGCTCAGTTTTCGAAAAAATGGCAAAAAGAAGTACTTGTTATTAACTTTTTATAAATTAAAGTTTAGTGACCTCTTAAGGAAAGTTGAAGACATACCTTCCACTCAATAACTTCTTCAACATGAATTAAAAAATTTTTAACAAAGGGCCTAGCGAAATAAGCATGTGAAATCTACCCCCGCACGTATTGAAATTTCTGTCACATGTTCGCATCTATATTCTATGTGAAATATAAAATTTCTTCCAATGATAACCCTAAAAATTCATTTTTGTGGCAGTTATGGAGGGGGAAAGAAACATGAAAAAGCGGTTTTTCTCGAAAACTGCTTGACCGATTTTAATGAACAAAATATATGTTGTAGATACTAATGAGGCTATTAAAAAAATGGACAATAATTACAGGCAAAAAAGTTAAGTTTCTCTAAAAAATTCAACAAAGTTTTGGAAGATTTGAGATATGTTGGAAAAGTATCTAGAAAATTTATAATGATTTTTTTTTATTACACAGGATTTTACCATATTTCAGGAAAAGTTTGAGTTTAAAAGATATTTAGGACATTTGAAACTTGGAAAATAGGTTGAAATATTTTTAAAACTGTTCAAAGTTTGAAAATACTTTTTTTCTCTTCAAAACTTCAAAAATTCTTAAACATTTTTTAAAATTACTCAAATTAGTCCTAAAATTGTACTTAAATCTTCCAGATTCGTTTTTGATAATTTTGGAAATCTTTCGCAATGTTTTAAAATATTTTTTAAAATTTACTTAAAATTAATTTTCAAAATAAATAATCAATTTTAATATTCCCATGAATCTAAAGAAAATTGGTTTATTATCTTGAAACTTTTCAAAATCTTGAGAAAACTGCAAAACCTTATTTCGAAATCTTAAAAAATCCCAATTTATTTTAAGTTTTTTAAAATCCTTTCAAAATTTTTAAATATATTCTACAATTATTTGAATTTTCCCTAAAACTTTGAAGAAATTCTACAAAATTGAAAAAAACCCTGAAAATTGTTGTATTTTCTTAAAATTTTCCAAAATTCTTTAAAAGTTTTAAAAGCTTATTTCTGAATATTCTCTTAGAATTAATTTTTCAGGATAAAGATTCACTTTCAATGTCTATCTTTTCAATTTTTGAATTATTTTCAAACATTTTTAAAAGCTTTTGAATATATTTTAAAATGATTCGATTTTTTTTTAATTTTGTAATAATGAAAAATTAAAACTTGTCGCTCTAACATTTTCGACATCCTATTCCGAAATTTTAGGAAATAATTTGAAATGTTTTAAAATATTTAAAAATATTTTCCTAAAATTAATGTAAACAAATAAAAATCAATTCTAATTTTTTCCGAAAGAAACAATTCAAAATTTTATTTCAAAATCTTGAAAAATGGAAATTTTACCTAAAATGTCTTGAAACCTTTTCGGGAAAACTCTGTTTCTACACAAACTTATTCTACACAAAATATATTGTACATAACGTATACTGATCATATTTTTCCTACACCAAATATTTTCTACACAAAATATTTCCTACACAGAATTTAATATTGTTTAATACTTTTATTTTTTTCCTACACAAAATATTTTCTACACCGAATATTTCCTACACAGAATTAATTATTGTTTAATACTGTTATATTTTTCCTGCACAAAATATTTTCTACGTATAATATTTCCTACACAGAATTTAATATCCTTATATTTTTTCTACACAAAATATTTTCTACACAGAATATTTCTTACACAGAAATGAATAGTAATTATTATATCCTGAAAATATTTTTAAAATATTGTACAAAAGTTATTTTGTCCAATATTTCCCTTAATCAACATATTTTGTACACAAATTTGAATCGCAATATTTTATTATGAAGATATTCTCAGAATATTGTACACAAAAATATTATGTCCAATATTATTCCTACAAAAATACAGTCTACACGAAATATTTTTTACACAACATATTTAAAACAATAAATAAAATATTTTCTATACAAAGTAGATCCTACACAAAATAATATGAATATAGTTTTGCTTTACATATTGTTGCTGATATACGACAAATATTCTGAGTGAAGATATTCAACACAGGCATATTCTAAACAAAAATATTAAATGTGAAACTGTTCCTACACAAAACATATTTTACACAAATTATTTCCCATAGGGAAATATAAAAAACAATACAGTCGAAGCTCCCCATGAGACCGCTCCGAATAAGACGGCTTCCCCTCATCCTTGCACGAGCTCGCCGAGGCGCTTCCTCCAATCTCACGCTGACTTCGAAATTCCAGTTTAGCCGCTCCCAATAGTGCCACCGTAGAAATCGCAATTTTTATGGTTTTTAGGAGAGTTTTTTTATATTATCTAAATATAATATCGAAAAATATGATAAAATATGAAAATATCATAATGTATATTCGATATATTTCGATAATATAAAAAAAACTCTCCTAAAAACCATAAAAATTGCGATTTCTACGGCGGCACTATTGGGAACGGCTGACTGGGATTTCGAAGTCACCGTGAGAGTGGGGGAAGCGCCTCGGTGAGCTCGAGCAAGGATGAGGGACAGCGGTCTTATTCGGAGCGGTATTATTGAGAGCTTCGACTGTATCAGTTATGCCTTGAAGGTAAGTGATGTAAGTGAACTTTACAATATATGTAAAATATTTGATTTAGAAGTTTGGCTTTAGAGTAAATTGAAAATATCGAATGACACTGGGTAATAAGGAAGCTGAATATAGGCTTAGGGCGTTCTATATTTATACCTGAAAGAATTCGATTTGAGTGATCGACGCCCCCCACCTCCCGCAATTTGTTCGCATTCCGAAAAAAGAAATTCCTTATTTTTTATTCTTAAATCGGTCATCATTAACCCTTGCCCCTTGGGCTTTGATATTAACATGGGATTTAAAATGGGATAGGCTCGTTTCTCGACGAAATTGAAAAAAATAAGTACTTTTCATTACCTTTTTGTGAATTAAAGTTCAGTCACCTCTTAGGGAATGTTTAAAGAATAATTTCTACACATAAATTTATATTTAAACTCCCTCAATCCCTTTGTATTGTGCCCGGAAAATGCCCAAAAAATTGCAATATAGCAGTTTTATGTAAATTTCATTCTAAAGACGATATTTTTTGAAACTTTTTCAACATGAATTACTTTTATTCGATGAGCGACAAGTTTCCAAGTATTTTATAACTAATTTTGAGTTGTTTAAACAATTATTATGTGTTCGAACAATTTTTTTCGCCTGTAAAACGTGAAAAATTATTATTTTTCGGGATTGATGATACACTTGATAAATTTAAAGAATGAATAATATTTCTTCTTCAACGTATTTAGTAATTATATCAATAATTTTTGTTATTTGTTTAAACAATTGTTTTCTTTTTAATCGTAAAAAGTTATTATTTCCTGCAAATAATTACACAATTAACGAATGTTGAAAGTATAATAATATTTTTTTTATCGATATTTGACCATTATTTAAACAATTTACATTTGTTGAAGCAATCTTTTTTCCCTGTATATCTTCAACAGTTACTGCTCTCTCGAATCAATAACGCATTTCTTCTTCTTCTTTAACTCTCTATGCGAGAGTTCTTATTGGCCTTAGGTCTGGTGAGTGAACCTCCCTTGCTGTATAAAGCTTCAACCTATCTGGCCATGGCTAGTAGCAAAGATATTTTACCTAGATGCGACAAGGGTCAGGAGTGGGGATGCCGAAAATATATAGCTAACTATTTTTCGCCTATATCGAGGTGCTGCCCTCTACAACTTCTCATTGTTTCCATAGCAACCGCGTCAAAGCGCGTGAATGAGTCACCGCAAAGATATCTTTGGTCACAGTGAATGATGAGAATAAGTAGTTTACGAGATACATAGCGTTTTGATATCGTCAAAAGTCGACTGCGGTCGAAACCGTGTAAGTCCATCGGAATTTTAATTTTTTTTATTGTTTTTTTTTCAGGCTGGATTTCTAATAGCATAAAAACTAATAGAAGACTTTTCAAGAAAAAAAAATATTTTTAAATTGTTTAAACAAATTATTTAACAAGCGAGATTCGGGAAAAATAATAGTGCCATGCGATTCTACGGAAGAAATTACATCAATTATATGCATTTCGCAATTTTTTTATCGACCCAATTGTTGACTAAGTATAAATAAACAATTAAATGTTGTAGAATTTGTATTTACACTGCATAACAAGTTGAGTGGAAAAATAATTGTCCAATACATGGACTTTATGTAATTTTTTCCGCAGAATCGAATGGCGCTATTAGTTTTTCCGTATCTAGCATTTTTAAACAATTTATTTGAACAAAAATTG
>JAABKJ010001425.1:0-30671 GCA_011634705.1 Andricus grossulariae | reverse complement strand
ATTTTTTTTAGATGACAGTTACTCCCGGTGGGACCCTGCGGTGGTTGTTAACCTTTAGTTTTTATATATATATATATATCTCAGCAATATTAAAAGAATATTCATATTATCTGGTAATTAAATAAATATGCCAGTAGAATATGAATAATATTTCCAATTAAATCCATAATTCATCCCTGTAATGATCTCCAAATTATTGGACGACTTCTTCAATCATTTTTCTGTATAAAATGAAAAAAAAACTAGAGATATGATTTAAAAGACTTAAGAAAAATTAGTTAAAAGTAGGCAATATGCGCCTACAAATAAGGGTTTCTTAGACTATTTAGTCATACAAATCTCGCCTCGCATCACCTCGCCTCGTCTCGTCTCGTTTGGCCTCATCTCGTACAAAGTCTCGTCTTGAGCCTCGTGAAGACAGTACGTCGGAATACCCCTGACCTAAACTAAAGGGATTCTGCCTTGGGCTACGAAACCCTTATATTGAATTAAAAGTGAAAATTTCTAATTGATCCATTTTTTTCAGCTCACGAGCCACGTATGATTATGATAGCACTCAATATTTGTGCACACCATCAAGAAAGGAAGTGTATGAATTATTGGTTGCTCTTCACTCCGCTCGCCAAGGCAGTAAACCTGGCCGACTCAATTTCTGCAATCGTCACAGACAACCAGGCACCGTTTTCTCAAATCTTCGATTTATCGGTCGGCGAAAATAAAAGAATTGTTACTAAATATGACGTTTAACATCTAAATGGTGATATTACAGAAATTCAATCCAGATTTCAAATTACATTTATTTGTATGTTATCATGGTGAATTTTATTTTGTCAATACAAATTTAATTACTTAACTAATCAATCTACAGCTATATTTCACTATATTATTTATTACATATTTAGAATTTGAATTTTGTTTGTATAGGCTATGTACCGCTTACAAGGTTCCTGCCTTACCGACATGTTCTTTCGCGATAAGTCACGTCTACAAGAAATGAGATATCGAATTTCAAATTTGTGAAATTAAATAAGAGACACTAAGGTACGTTTTTATCGTTATAAATGTGTATAATTAAAAAAAAAATACATTTTTTGTAATTATACAAATTTAGAATAATAAAAACATTCCGTAGCGCCTTTAATTTGATTTAATGAATTTTTAACTCGATATAACATTTCGTGCGGACGTAAAGTATTGTGAACAAATCTCGGTAAGGTAGACATCAAATAAGTGGTCCACGGCCTTAAGTTAATTATTTATTCTAATTATTTAATTAATTAATAATCAAGAGTCTAAGTTTGCTGGTGATGATAAATTTGATTGCAATAGAGATTTTTGAAGCATTTTCTCATTTAAGATTGTTACTTTTGAATAAAACTAAAGTGAGAAGTAGGAACGCAAAATGTTTGGTACGACAAAATAAAACAAAAATGGAAAGTGGACGAAACTATGATTGTAATAAAAAAATCACTATTTCAGACAAGATGAAATAAGAATATTTTATCCTCCCTCATTCTCAATTCTCTCCTTTTTTAATATTCTAATAATCACTTACAGTAAATGAAAAAGAAAAACTTCCATAATTGCAGGATAATCCACTCTTTCCAGGATCTCTTTTATCGTATTGACTTAAGTCTGATGTCTAGTACGTGTAAAATCTTAGACTGTTTCAAGTGTGTTTAATTGTAAAATAGTATTAGTTAATTAATTGTTTCAAATTTTCGAATCGTACATGCAATATTTTCGATGTATCGAAATACGAATCTTATAAATGGCCTTTTAACAATAAGAGTTAAACAAATTTGCAGTGTCTTGCATAAATCATTTTTTAAATTTAGTTTTATCAATATAATATTTTTCTTATATTTACAAACATATATAACATTTAATTAAATAAATACGTAACCTGATACATCTATTGTAAAACTTTTTTATTATAATTTATTTTCTTTATAAAATTGAGTGATCGTGAATAATTAACATATTCTTAATTAGTATAGGCTTAACAAGGAGTTTGTACGAAGCCAGCAGTGAAGCCTCTTCCACGTCCTGATAAGTCAGTCACAAAATAAATTTCTGCAACGTTTGACCTCGAAATGTCAAAGACAGCTGAAAAATGTAATTAAGAATAATTACAATTTTATATTAAAAATAGAGATCTCAGAAATTGAATTTGCTCAACTTCTTTCTAGAAGAGGCAGAAAATATAAAAGAGTATTGTATTTTATGTTTGAAGAGCAAATCAAGGAGAGAGCAAAGGTCTAACATTCATCAGACGATAAATACAAATGAACATAAGATTCTGGTCTTTTGCGATCATATGACCAAGTCAGCAACATCTTGGAGTACTATTTTAATCTCTTAGCTATATTCACGATATGATTAGTACGTCCAAATGATACAGTTTTTTTTATCTATTTTATGTTACTTATTAATCGAATTGACATATCAAGTGAAATTAATCTTCAGTGATTACAAAGACGTCTTAAGAAAGAAAAATTTGTTTCTATCCTTTTTTTATAATTCGGTCAATTTCTATTGATAATTTTGATTATTAATTTGTATTCGTGAAATATTAATTTACTAATTATTTTAAGTTATAAATTTATTCATTTCTTAAATAATTATTTATTGAAACTTACTTATAGTACCAGTCAGTGAATTGCCACAGTATCGTTTATTTTGTCCACTGAACAATAAATAATCTTTAGAACAGCCTAAACTGGGCTCGAGATCAAAATCTAAGACTGATAATTCTAATCGACAGTAGCCTCGAGACTTGTAAAACCTACGACAAATTATGAAGATTAGAATAAATTATAAAAAGAATAACACAGGCACACGAGAAAAAGGTTTGCAGAGCCAAAAAAGCGACCTATATAGCATTGAAGTATTGGTCTAGCATAGTCCAAATCTGCATTGATTGGAATTTTCAGCTCATCAATTTTTTTTATTCGAGTTTGAATTTTTAGTTTAGGTAAAATTATCCCAAGTAGGCCACCATAAATCTACAATAATTTTTTTTCGCTAAAATTAATTTTTTAATAGCCCTTAGAATCGAAAAGATTTCTCCAGATTTTGATCGCAAATAAAATTTTTTTGCCAAAGTTATTAACAATGGAAATTTAATGTCACAACATGATCAACATTTTTCTCGTGAACGGCTAAACGGATTTTGACGATTTGTATGTTGAGATTTTTGTTTAAAAACGCTCTTTTCAGAAATCTTCCTTCTAATTATAAAAAAATTGAATTTGTTCATAAACTATCATTAATTTTAAATAAATTTATTATCTTTATATTTGGAAGGAAGATTTCTGGAATGTATCTTTTGGAACAGCAAATTTTTAACAAAAAAGTTCAATTTTTTCTTTCAATTAATATTTTTTAAACAAATTAAATTTTTTGATGTTCTGAAGAAAGATTTCTGGAATGTACGTTTTTAAACCAAAATTTCAACGTAAGAATCATCAAAATCCGGTTAACCGTTCACGAGAAAAATGTTGGTCCTGATGTAACGTTAAATTTTCATTGTTAATAACTTTTGCAAAAAAATGTTGTTTGTGCCCAAAACATGGGGAAATCTTTTCGAACATGAGGGCTATTAAAAAATTCTTTTTAGAGTGAAAAAAACACCTTTCGATTTATGGTGGCCTACTTGGTTCCAATCAATGCAGATTTTGACTATATGCTTGACCAATACTATAATGCTATATAGGTTGTTTTTTGTTGGCTCCGCATACTTTTCTTTGTCTGACTGTATAATTGTTAGAAAAATTCTTAAATATTATTAAATATATGTAATTTAAATTAATATTAAATCGAAACAGTAGAATTCAATGGAATATGTGTATGAAAATTTGATACGGAATTTCTAAAAATGTGGAATATTGCAGATAAATGTGATGCGTATTTCAAATAAAATCCATGGATATTCCAGGCAGATATTTTATAGAGGAATCTCAGTTATATTCCAACGAAATTCTTCCAATATTCCAGGATATATTCAGTGATATTCCGGCGGAATTTCATCAATGAAATGATACTGATATTTCAAGAGACATTCCAACGAAATTTGATCAATTTGAAAATTTCATGGTTATTCCAGAATTTATTGGACAAAAAATGATATTAAAGGGAAACTCGATGATATTCCTAGAAAATTAAGACAATATTACATGGATGTACATCAGGGTGGTCCAATTTTTTTCGAATTTTCATGCATGTCGCACCAGTTCAAACTCACAGAAAATAAATGCGTTTTAAAAAATTACATTCAGAGGTTCCGCAGATGTTTCCTATAAGAAAAAAACTATGTTTTTGTAAAATTGATTCAGAATCGTCAATATTAGGTGAATCGAAGTAAAACCCAAAAATTTTCTTCACAATTAGCTATGGAATACAAATCAATAATAATTTTTTGAATATCACCCTCATATGTTGGTTTTATAGGGTTTTATAAGTGAAAAATTGGATTTTGTGATTTTTTGGCACTAATTATGATTTTTTGAACGACTTAATTAAGTTTTTTCCAAGGATAATAATGTTGAAAAAATATTTGAACAAACATTTTTTCATAAAATTATGTACAACCAAAATTTGTTTTCATACATTCTTCTTCAATTTTTTGGACAAAATTAAAAAAAATTAAGATTCTATTCAGACTTATTTAACGGCTTAATACGTTACGAAACGCCTTCTTGTAGGCGATCGGTGCCTGCTTTGACTAATTTCTTTGATACAAATTGTTTAGAATCAATATATAAAATACTGCTTTTCACTTATAATTATATTTTATAATAAATTGCTTAAACAATTTATTACGGTTTTCAGCCATTTTCTCTTAAAATAAAGTTAAAAAGTCTCGTTTTTTTCCGGATTTTTAAATTTTTTTTCAACTTTTCAGTTAGAGCAAAGCAATCAATTAAATTCAACTGATATAATTGTTTAAAACATTCATTATTATTCATAATAATATTCTTTAAGAATAATGCTAGTTCGTTGTGGTTTTTTTCTAAAAATTTTAACTTTTTTTCCACTTTCCAACTAAAGTGAGGTAATAATTCATATTTATATGTTCAACTAAATTGTTTAAACAATTTCTTATTGTTTTTAGCCATTTTATTTTAGAATAGAGTTAGAAAGTCGTAGTTTTTTCCGAATTATCAAATCGAATCTCAACTTTTCAGTTAAAACAGAGCAATAATCAATTTAATTTAACAGAAATAATTATTTAAACCATTTGATATTAAACATAAAAATATTCTCTTAGAATAATGCTATTTAGTTGCAGTTGTTTTCTGAAATTTTCTACTTTTTGTCCATTTTTTACTTAGTGAGGTAATAATTAAGGGAAGTTAACAAAGATAATAATTGTTCAAACAATTTATTATTGTTTATAACTGTCTTCTCTTAGAATAATAGTAGAAAATTGTGGGTTATTTTTGAAATTTGTCGTTCTTCTTCGATTTTTTAGTTAGAAACAAGTAATAAATATTAATATTATAATTAATTTGAACAAAAAGACTCTCAAGAACTACTTCAAGAAAAATTTACTTTTAATATGATCAAAATAGAAAATTTGAAGTATATTTCAAATTTCTGTTTTATTTCAGAAAAATATATACATAAAAAAGAAAAAGATTGTTTGAAAAATAATTTTCTTCAATGTTTATTTAACATTTGTTCAGTTTAAAAATTCGGAAAACCCCGCAACTTTCTAGCATTATTGGAAGAGAATGATATTAAAAAGAATAATAAATGGTTTAAACAATTTTTTTTATTCGAATTACTCGTTACCTCACTCTAATTGAAAAGTGGACAAGAAGTAAGAAGTAGTATTTCATGCATTTGAAACAATTTGTATTAAAAAAAACCGCAAAAAATCATAATTAGCGCAAAAAACTCGCAAAATCTAATTTTTTAGTTATAAGGTTTCTTTGGGACCCTATAAAACAGTCTTATGGGCGTGATATTTAAAAAATAAATTTATTTGTATTTTATAGCTAGTTGTGAAAAGAAAATTTCAGTCTTAACCTGATTGATCTAATATTGAAGATTCTGAATAAAATTTACAAAACCGTATTTTTTTATCATGTGAAATATGTGTTAAACTTCATGGGGTTTGCGGAAACTTTAAATATCATTTTTAAAACATTCTTTTTTTTTGTGTGGATCAAGACAAATTTCGAAAAGAAATGCAGAAAATTAGAAAAAATCAGTGCATTTTTGGACAACCCTAATGTACATTAGGGTGGTCGAAGAACCCAAATTTTAAAAATCGAATTTGGAACTGTGTAAAAAAGTAGTGTATTGGGACTCTAAAAAAGTATACATTATTTGGTGTCGATTGATTAAGGCCTTAAGAGCGTGCTTTATGAAACAGTGTTTGAAAAAATAATACTCTTCATAGATTTAATATTATTGTGTGTTTTAATTTTCTTATGTTCTTCGGGGTCTTCCGCGTCCCAAAAAATTCTGACAGTTCTTTAATGACTATGTACTTACCTAGCGTTACGCGCTCGGTTTTTGTATTCCTCCCATATTTGTGCAAAGACCTTTTCAAATTAAAGGTCAAAGCATCGACAACTGTAATTTTGTGATTGTGAATTCTCTTTCGTTAAAGCTCCTTCGGCTTTAATGAACACATTCTCTTCACGTATCTCGTGCTTCGCATTAGATTTTGTTCAAAATGTGAACTTTTATATATTATTTTCAACACTAGTATATCAAATGTATATTACATTTTTTTCTGTACCTTGGCCTGGAATTAATTATTCAGATATTGCAAAATAATGTAAAAATGTTATTTTTCATGATAACTTGAATATTTACTCCTTATTTGGCACTAATTTTTATTCTCAGCTACCCTGAAAAAGGTATCATTTTAATAAATTTATTTTATTACAATTCATAATATGCATTGGTATTGAAATATACGTATTTTCATTGTCTTGTTTTCATAATTAAGAAAGGGCTCATTCTATAAAAAAATGGTTTTAAACATTTTATTGCAATTTGTGTCGTCTTTTCATAAAATTGATTTGTTCACTTTCAATGTTATTTTTAACGATTTAAATCAAAAATACGCATCCTTACGTAAAATGGTTCGAAGCAAATTTGGAGACATAATTTAGGCAAAAAATTTTTGTTAAATAAAATGTTATTGCAGCTTGTGTCGTTTTTCTAAAAAGTTAGTTTTTTATGCCATATATATATATATATAAATAATTTTTATAACAAGAGTTTGTAACAGCACTTGTAGATCTTCTTTGTTTAAACAACTTTTGTCTTTTCATTCCTTCGGCTCTTGTGTCGTTATTACAAAAATTTAATTTTTAAGCTTATTTCTTACGATTAAAAGAAACTACTTGTTCTATCTGAAAATTATTAATAACAAATTTGTAGATCCTTTTTGGGTAAACATTCTTTGGCTAATAATTTTTTTCACCTTGTGTCGTTTTTCAAAAAAATTCATTTTTTTATTTTTAATGATGATGATGAGAAACTTTTGTCTACTCACTTTTTTCATAGCTTGTGTCGCTTGGCCAAAAATTAATTTTTTGTCTAATTTTGCTCTTTACGAATAAAACAAAAACTACGCGTTTCATCAAAAAGTGGGTTATATCAAATTTGTAGATATTTTTTTGGTGCACAATTTTTGTGAATTCACCTTTTTTCGTATCTTGCATAGTTTGACCGAAAAATGAAAATTTTGATTTTTCATTATTTTTTGTTTGATCAAAATTTGAATTTTTGATTTTTCAAAAAAATTCAAAAAGTTGTTATGGTAATCTCGTAGGGCTTTTGAAAAGCAACGTTTTTCTTCTCCTGGTTTTTTTTCGTATCGTGCGTTGTTTGTCTTAAAATGTTAATTTTCGTTCGTTTTTTTTTATTTTGAAAATGATATAACTCTGACCATTTTTTTTATTGGATAAAGTCATGAGGATAAATTGTTCGAGTTTCCGAGTACTATGTATTACCGTACATAGGATTTTTTAATCTTGAAAAAAATGGTCTCAAAATTTTTGAAAATGCTTCAACTTTTTGAAATTTTGTGCGAAACAGCTGGCTAACAAATTTTTACTTTTTTTCGACGCTCTTATAAAGTGTGCCAAAGGGCAATTCAATCGTCTAATCCCTTCAAATGTTATCGAGTTTACAGAAATTTTTTTTTACATAAAACCAATACCTTTTTATTATGATGAGAATGTCAAATTTTGACATGCTTGAAAATTAATAAATGTAAGCATAGTAAATTTTCGAAAAACTGAGTTTCTTTTCTTCAAATTATCTATTTTCAAGCATGTCAAATTTTCTTCTAGTGTATTTGTATGAGTAGAAAAGTCTCAAATATCTTAACTAATTCCCCTGACGTTTCCGTAGATTATAACACTGTTTTTTTGAAAACAGGGGTCTACTAAATCTAAATTATTTCCTAGAGGACATTCATTCAAGAACTGTCAGAATATTTGGTTACGAGGAAGACCCCAAAGAACATAAAAAAAATTGAAACATACAATAATATCAAATCTATGAAAATGATAATTTTTTCAAACACATTTTCATAACGCGCACTCAAAAAGCCAATTATTATTATTATTATATAATTTATACTTTTTTAGGATCCCAATACATTACTTTTCCACATAGTTCCAAATTCGATGTCTAAAATAGTTTTTTTTCGACCCACCTCAATGTACCAGAATAATATAGAATAATATATTACAGAGGAAGTGTAATGATATTCAACTGGAAATGCAATGATATTCCAATAAGAATACTATAATATTCCCAATAAATCTTATCGCTATTAAATGGATCATTATTATAGAAGAAGTGCATTAAAATTTCAAAAAATGTCGCCGAACTTGCTAGAAAATTCCATGGATAATTCATTAAAAATTCGATGACATTCTCATCGAGGAAATGTCACTAATTGTCGGAATAGATTACATCGATATTTTTCGAGCACTTCATTTCTATTCGAAAATAATTTTTTGAAGAATAGCATTGATATTTAAGATAATGAAAAAATAAAAAAAATTTCAGCTTGATAATAATGCATTAATATTCCAGAAAAATTCAGCGGATATTCCACATTAGTACGTTTTAAGCGAATCCCGAATTCCACAAATACTGAAAATTAAAGTAAGTTTTTATTGCAGGGGAATATCAAGAATATTCCAGTGGTGATATTACAGTAGAATTTTACGAGTATTCCGGAAAATATATTATTAGAGTTATATTTAGTACAAATTCCAGCTAATATATCATATTCCAGGAATATTTCAAGTACATTTCATGAATATTCCATGAAAAATTTCCTTGGATGATCAGAATGAACGTCTGAACAACCCATTTTTAATAATTACAAATCATTATACAAACCCTTTTAATAATATCGTTCAAAATTCGTAGTGAAAAAATCGAGAAAAAAAACTAAAAATACTTTTTTTAATACAGTACCGACGGATAGTATCGGATCACTACCTGGGTGACCTATTAAAAATTCGCCTTGCCTTTAAAAGGTGATGCGCCATTCAGAATATAGATAAAAATGTTTTCTACTTTCAAAATAATAATTTTTGTGTCCTAATTTTGAATGGGACATCCGGTTAGTGGTCCGATACTATCAGTCGATAGTGTACAAAATTTCTCTCCCATTAATAGTTTTCCAACAAACTGGTTTAGATCATACTGATATTTCAATAAATTTAGTACTAGAGGGTTTTCGATTCTCTCCTGCCTCTCTTCGGCATCGAAAAACGAAAAAATTTGATAAAAATTTGAAAACTACGAGCTATCTGGAGAAAATTTTCTTAACAAACAATCTTCCTCAGTCTCTCAAGCTTTATCCAACTAAAAAGTGAAGAATATCGTTTCTAACAAAATAAAAATCATCACCTAACCTGTAACATTTTTTGATATTGTTTGTATAGAAGGAAGGGTAAAAGGGCGACGAAATCACTCCTTCCAGAGCAGCAATTTCCTCACAATTTCCCGGGAATCTACCCGAACCTCCGAGTATTGGAATAACTTGATTGATTCCAGAACTTCCAGATCCAGGACACCTCGCACCCCTGATAAATGCCTCTTTCGCTGCCAAGATCCAGTCAAGAAAAACTCGAGCCTGACACGAGTTCCAAAAAAGAGCCTCACTTCGACCTCCACCCGAATGAACATCCAAAATCGCGTGACCTGTCGGCTTCGGATAAGAATATCCTTCCCTCTTTCTCCTTGCATGTGAGCCTTCTGATGATATTATTGATTTCGATGAAACTGACTCATCTTTTTCCTCCAACGATGAAGAGCTCCCATTCACTGCTGACAAGTCTTTCCGGTTTCTAATCAGCGGATGATAATCCCCACAAACTTCCTGAACAACTTCTATCAAAAATCCACTAAATTTTGGATTTGGAAATCCTGAATATCTAACTGTAATTGTCTTTGAAGGATAATTTCCGAAGGGAAAAACCAGGCTCTGTTCAGATCTGCATCCACAAATTCTTCTGTTATCCACTTCCAGATGACCGTTGATGCAATAGGGGTCTTCACTTCCAAGGTTGAAAAATTTCAAATTTAGTCGCAGTCGACAATACGACGGAGAAAATCGGGTTATTGTGTAGCCGCAATCGTAGGGGATCGGAGAAGGATGTAGGGTTGGGAATCCTGGACTGCTTATCAGGGTTCTTGGACTTGGAAAGAGGGGGGCACAACATTCAGGTCGAGTGCGAATGCCTGGATAATTTGGCACATCATTTGGAAAGTTCGGGAAAATTGGATTGGGGTTTGGGTTTAGAATTTGTCCTGGATATAACCCAGGATCAATGCCTGAACTTCCTGGATAAATTCCTGATCCAATTCCTGGATGTGGATTCCCAACTACCCCATTCCCCAAAACTGGTCCAGGATAAGTTGCACCTGGATTTACCCCTGGAACAGTTCCTGACCCAATTCCCGGAAGTGGATTACCAACTACCCCACTGCCCCCAATTTGTCCAGGGTAAGCTACCCCAGGATTTACCCCTGGGCCAATATCTGGATTGAAGCCTGGATTTATCCCTGGATAAATTTCTGATCCAATTCCCGGAAGTGGATTCCCAACTACCCCACCACCCCCAATTTGTCCAGGATAATTTACCCCTGAATTTACTCCTGGAAAAATTTCTGGATTATATATTGGATTAACACCCGGTCCAATTCCTGAACTTCCTGGATAATTTCCTGATCCAATCCCCGGAAGTGGATTCTCAAACACACCGCTTCCTCCAATTGGTCCAGGGTAATCACCCGCTTGATTTCCTGGAAAAATTTCAGAATTTATCCCATTACTTATCCCCGGAAGTGGATGCCCAACTATCCCACCAATCCCAATTTGTCCAGGATATACAGCCCTATTTCCTCCAATTTGTCCAGGATACCCAACCCCATTCCCAAAAGATGGAAAATCACCCAAATTTCCCTGGAAATTTCTATCTGGGAAATTCTCTTCCTTATTCTCACCCTTATTATATTCAAGATCAACATCCCCATTTTTATCACAATCGTTTGCTAGACCTACCCCCATTCTATTATTATTTACTGGTTCGCTATAAAAACTACCAGATGCCTGTTGCCTCTCAAAGGTTAATTTATTTAAATTCCGCTGATTTGAACGAAAAGGGGTAGTTTCGAAAGTTGATTTTGGCAGGTTCTGCTGTTCTGGACGAAAGGGGGTAGTTTTGAAAATTGGAAGAGAATATTCAGTGGATGGTGATTTAATCGAAAAATTGAAATTTTTTGTTTGGGAAAGTTTGCTGGGGGTTGAAGAAGGAGGCAAATATAGATAGGTAGATGAGCCAAGTTTTCTGATATCTTTGGGAGTGGAACAATTTTTTGTTGGTTTTGGGTGAAAGGGAGGCTGCCCTCCTCTTAGGGGGTGAATATCATTTTCTAATGAGAAGGTCACTTGGGGTCGATATACTGAATTGAGAGTCTCCACTTCAAATTTTAAATTGGAATTTTCACTTTCTGCTTCTGGATCAAACATTGTTTTTTGATTATTTTTGTCAGTTTTCTCTTCGTAGGATAACTTGGTGGAGTTCTCTGGTTTCAGGGTTGCTGATGTAGTGCGAGGTGTCACATTTCGAATCGCGCTGAAAAAGAGAGATATTTCGAATTTAAATTGGAAGAGATGGAATAGTAACTTATGGATTATTGACTCAAATCATTTCTGAATTTATTACCTAATTAGTTTCCGAACTTATCTCTTAATTAATTCCTGAATTAAAGGCTAAATTAGTTACTGCATTCAGCATTGAACTAATTCCTAGATTAATTCCTGCATTCAGCTCTGAATTGATCAAAGAGTCAATTCCTAGAAAACTAATTTCTGAATTAATTCCTGGATTTATTCCCAAATAGAGTCCACATTTTATTCTCGGACTCGTCTCAAAATGAAATCCAAAAATAATAATCTGAATTTATTCATAATTTGAATCCACAATTAATTGGTAGATTCATCCCCCGAATTAGTGCCTAAAATAATTCCTAAAATCATTCCAGGATTTACTGATGAATTATTTTTTGAATTATTCCTTAATTAAATCCTGAATCAAATGTGAAAATAATTACAAATTAATTATTGTATTCATTGTGGAATTAACTTCTAAATTAATTCCTGCATTCACCCGTGAATTAATCATAGAGTCAATTCCTAGAATAACATATCATGAATTAATTCTTTCAGTCATATAAAAATAGAATCCATAATTATTTCGTGGACTTGTCTCTGATTCATATATCCTAACATAATTCCCAGTTTCACCCTTAAATATATTCCTGATATAATTTCTCAAATAATTCCTGTATTATGTAATTCCTGAATTATTTACTGAATTAGTTTCTTCGTTTTTATCTGAATTAATTCCTCAATTTAATAACAAATTATTTATTGTATTAGTTGTTAAGTTAATTCATGCGTTTATTGCTGAATTAATCCTAGAGTCCATTCCTAGAAAAATAATTTTTGAAATAATTCCCTCCTTCATCCTCAAATATAGTCCACAAATAATTCCTGGACTCGTCCCCAAATCAATTCCTAAAATAATCCCTACTTTTATACACGAATATATTCATCAAATAATTCCTAAACCAATTCCTGAAATAATTGCTCAAATAATTCCTGGATTATGTACTGAAGTAGTGCCTGAATGTTTCTCTCAACTGATTCCAAAATTTAATACAAAATTATTTATTGTATTCATTATTGAATTAATTTCTGAATTCATTCCTGAATTAATCTTGAAGTCAATTCCTAGGAAACTAATTTCTGAATTAATTCCTTTATTCGTCTCTAAATAGAATCAACAATTAATTCCTGGGCTCACTCCCGAATCAAATCCTAAAATAATTCCTACTTTCATCTCTGAATATATTCCTTAAATAATTTCTAAATTAATTTTTGGATTATTCACTGAATTAGTTTTTGAATTTATCCATAAATAATTCCTTAATTAAATGTCAAATTATATACTGCAATAATCATTCACCTAATTCCTAAATTAATCTCTGAATTCACCCCGGAATTATTTCGAGCGTCAAATTACTATAAAACTAACTTCTGCGATAATTCCTTCATTCATCTCTAAATAGAATTCATAATTAATTTCTGGACTAGCTTCTGATTTAAATCCCAACATAATTCCTATTTTTACTCCCGAGTATGTACCTGAAATAATTTTTAAAATAATTCCTGGATTATTTACTGAATTAGTTCCTGATTTTTGCCCTAAATTAATTTCTAAATTTAATACAAAATTATTTATTGTATTCATCCTTGAATGAATTCCTAAATGAATACCTGCATTCATTCCTGAATTAATCCTAGAGTTAATTCCTAGACAACTAATTTCTGAATTAATTCCTTTATACATCCTCAAATATAATCCACAATTAATTCCTCTATTCGATAGATTAATCCCTGAATTAAATCCTAAAATAATTTTGGAATTAATTCTTGGATTATTTACTCCATGAGTTCCTAAATATTATCCTTAATTAATTACTGAATTAAATACTAAACTAATTATTCTATTCTTCGATGAATTTATTCCTAAATTAATTCCTGCATTCATCCCTGAATTAGCCACCGAATCGAATCCTAAAATAATTGATGGATATCCAAAAATTAATGTAAAGTTTCATCACTGATATAATTCTTTAGAAATAAAACATCGTCTTTCATTAAAAATTAATTAAGAAATTAAAAACTTACAATTTATTAGAATTTCCTTGAGAGTTCACACATGGCAAAGTAGTCACTAAAATTCGAAATCCTTTCCCTCCTCCTTCCTTTCCCGAATGAAAGCGAATTTTCAGAATATTATTTTCGCCCTTAAAAGATCTCAAGCCCACTGTGGTTCCACAATAAATATTCCGATCGCCAATTTGAAGAAAATCTTCTTGACAATTTTCCGAAGGTCTGAGATCCAAATCCAAAAATTGAAGATGAAATTCCTGATCGCAACGGGCTAGTCTGCTTCCTCGTAAGAAATAAATGCAGTCTTGATTTTCCGGATATTTCGATGGATAATCTGGACTGCTAATCATATATTGATAACCGGAAAAAGTACCTCCACAGTTTCCGGTTATTTTTTGCGTTTCACTTTCACACAAAAAACACTTGTTTATTAACAAAACCGAGGGGAGGAATAAAAGATTGATTAATTTCTTCATTGTTGTATCCTTCTTTATGAATTATTTTTCTATTTCTAAATTTCTTCTATATTGGTTTCAAATTTAATAGTTTTTCGAGGTTTTTAATGCATTTGGGTTTGCTAATTTTTTTTTAAAGAAAGAATCATTTCACCGGCGATAGTTTTTGTTGGGCGTCGAGTGAAGTCAAAAATGGTACTGGCTGCCCAAGTGCAGGTAACGATACTCTTATGACATATGGTGTTTGATCAAGTTAAATATTTCCAGGTTTCACTCGTGTAAGAAGATGTGTTTGATGAATGACAAAGAGTGAGAAAACAGGGTGTGCCTAAGAGGATGTGTATAGAAATCGACACGACGGTTAAAATTTGGGACGTAACTAATCTTTGACCCAATGAACGAGATTCACTTTCCTCTGTTGATTAGAATTATTTATTTATTGATAATCAAATTATTTTCAATGTAATTGTCTACTTATTTGTGCATTAGGGTGGTCCAAAAATAGGGTCGACTACAAAATCCCGAATAATAAAATTCCCGAAATAATAAAATTGCCGAAGTATGAAAATCCTGAATCCGACAATTCCCGACAGTTTATAATATTACCGAATTTTAAAGTTCCCAAAGAATAAAATTCCCGACAGAAAATTGATGAATTATAAAATATCCGAACTAGAGAATCCCCGAATTTGAATAATTAAAATGTATTAAAATTACAATTATCAAATATTTTTATAGAATAAAAATGTTTTTTAATATTTAAAGTTTTTTTAAATTATTGTTTGAATTTAAAATCAAAATAGTTGAAAAAATATATTTCTAAATGAAAAATTTTGTTTCAAAATGTACATAGTATTTTTTTTCATTACGAAAAATTTTCTCAAATATCAAATTGTTGCTTAAAAAGAAAATAAGAAGAAACTTCGAAATAAATCAGGGTTGAATAGAATCTTGCAAAGTTTGTTTGGAAAATGTTATTAGATTCGGAGAAAATTTAGGGAGAAATTTCTTTTCGTTCAAGGCACACATGTTTAAATTTCTTTTTTAAATTAAATTTTTATTTAATTGTGGTTATTTAAAATTCCCCATAAGAAAAAAATTCGGTTTTTGTAAATTTTATTCAGAATCATCAATATTAGGTCAATTGAGTTGAAACTCAAGATTTATCTTCACGATTAGCTATCAAATACAAATTATAATTACTCTTCAAATATCACCCCCATAAAAGACTATTTTATAGGGTCTCAAAAATACCCCATAAGTAAAAAAATGCGTTTTGCGAGTTTTTTGAGCTAATTAAGACTTTTTTCAAAAACAAATTGTTTCCAATACATAAGATACTACTTTTTACTGATAACTAGCTGTTTACATGATTTTTTTAAATAATTTATTATTAGTTATAATAATATTCTCTTAGAATAATGCGCCACAAAGTTATAATTTTTGCTACAGTTTTCCACTTTTTAATTAGAGTGAGGTAATAATTAATGCAAGTTAAAAAACATAATTGTTTAAACAATATTTATTGTTGTTTTTAATAATATTCTGTTTGAATAATGTTACAAAGTTGCGGTTTTTTTCTGAAACTGTCCACTTTTTGTCAAGTTTTCACTTATTGAGGTAATAATTAATGCAAGATAAGAAACATATTTGTTCAAACAATGCATTATTGTTTATAACTATTTTTTCAGATCATTTCTAGATACTCTTTCTTCAAATTGTCTATATGGATCATATTAAATATAAATTTTCTTCGAAGTAGTAACAAAGAACATTTTTGTTTAAATAATTATTAATATTTATTACTTGTTCCTGACTATGAAGCCAAAGAAAAGCTGAAAATTTTAGAAAAACTCAAAACGTTCTAGCATTACTCTAAGAGAAGATAGTCATAAGCAATAATAAATTGTTCAAAGAACTATTTTTGTTAATTTGCATTAATTATTATCACAATTGGTAAAGAGGGGACAAGTTGAAAATTTCAGAAAAATCGCAAGTATCTAGCATTACAATAGGAGAGAATAGTTATAAACAATAATAATTTTTTTCAACTATTGTGTTTGTTAAATTACATCAATTATTACCTCACTCTGATAGAAAAGTGGAAAAAAGTGGAAATTGTTAATTATACTTTTCAAAATTCAATTATTTTTATTTCTATTGCAAAATTGAAACTTATGATAGGGAAAAATTCAAAATTTAGCGTTCAAAATAAAAATTGAGATTTTAAACAACTCAATTTTAAACTTTTATTTTCAAATCGTTAAATTTTTAAAACTTCATTTGAAATTGTCATTCGTTTTTAAAAATTTACAATCAAACATTTTTCAATCTTAAATTATTTATTTTTCTGAATTTTCGGATAAAAATCGGATAATGTTGAGATATAATATGGAAAATAAAGAAGAATATAATAAAATGCAAAACACGATTTTTATCTTATATGATTTCGATGTTTAAAATTGCATGATTTTATGCCTTCCAATTTGAGATTGTTTTTTTTTTAGTTTATAATTCAAGTTTGAATGCCTATTTCAAAAACCTTCTTATTTTTAAGGCTTGAAATTGCGAAACGATTGTCTAAATTTTTTATTGTTATTTAGAAAATTTAAATCTAAAACTAAGAAATATAAAACCGACCATGTCAAGGCTCTTAACGTGAAAATGTTGCAATTTTGAATGACTTAACAGTGAAATTGTCCTGACATTCTTAATATTTCAATTTGAAATTACAATATTGTGAATAGTATGAATATTACAAAGGAATTTTAATAAATATTACTAAAAAAATCGTGGATGTTCCATATACATTCCAGGGATATTTGATAAATATTCTCTTGATATTCTCTTGATACTCCATTGACATTCTAGAGATATTACACATATATTCCCCATATGGATATTCCATGAATATTACATAGTTGCAACATGGATATTATGTATGGATATTTTATAGATATTATATAATATTGCATGTATATTCTAGAATATTCCAGACAAATTCTATGGATATTACAGCATTACTAATATTACAGACGGATTCCGCAAATGTTCCAGGTTAAATTCAATTATAAAAATTCGATGGATATTTCAGAGGAATTTCATGGATATTCCATAGAAATTTCTTAGATAATGCAACAGTATTTTATAGATAATCCATCGACGGAAAATTCATGGTTATTTTAGAGTACTATATTACAGTGAGATTTTAAATATATTCCATATGAATTATTAATAATTCAAGGAAAATATATTTAACATTCCAAAGGAAATTAAATATTATACAGGAATTTCATCAATATTTCAAAGGTAATTTCATATATTCCAAGAAAATTCTATGGAGATTTATGTATTTATATTACGGACAAATTTAATAAAATTCCCGAACAATTTGATGGATTTTCCATGGTAATCTCATCGATATTCCAAAGGAATTTCACGGATATTCTTCTGAAATTGTAGTAATATTCCAGAATAATGTTTCTAATATTCCAAAATTTCCGCAAACGTTTAATATTCAGCAGATATTTATTAGATATTCCAAGAGAAATTCATGGATATTAGAGAAAAAGCAATATTTAAGAGCTAAAAATTATAAATTTTCCAGAGTGACGTTACACGAGGCTAAGCGGGACATGTGGGGTAAAGTTGCACATCCGTTTTTCATTAAAAGAAAGCAATAGCAAGTCATGCAATGCAAAATTTTCATTTGCTTCACTTTACAATGTTTCCATCTGCTTTTCAACCAGAAAAAGCAATATCTTTCATTCCTGAAATTCAATATTTTATGTGTCACGCTCTCCCCGTTTTTTGTTTAGCTTAGAGCCTTTTTACGATAGTATATTAATTTTCATAAATATAACAAGATAAAATAAAAGGTACTCCAGATAAATTGCTGATCATCCAAGGGAAATGTATTTATTATAAAAAAAAAAGAAATATGCCACACAATTTATACCATGGATATCAGTATTATAGATTTCACTTATATCCCAAAAGATGTCAATAGATATTCCAGAGGAGTCAAGGAGACCATACCGAGAGAAATTCTAGATATTCTATTAAAATTAAATACATATTCCAGAGGAATTTTACTGGTATTCAAAAGTAATTCCATGGATATTCCAGAGGACTTCCAGTGATAATTCAGGTAGAACATTTCAAGAAGAATTCCATTGATATTCCATAGGAATTCCATATATATTTAGAGAAATTTCACTGTTATTTCAAAGGGATTTCACTAATATTCTAAAGGAATTATAAAGATATTCCAGAGGAATTTCACTGATATTCAAAAGGAATTCAATAGATATTCCATAGGAATTACATGGATATTTCAGAGGAATTTCACTGATATTCCAAAGGATTTTCATAGATATTCCAGAGACATTCCACTGATAATGCAAGGAGAACATTCTAAGAGGAATTGAATTGATATTCCAGAGGTCTTTTACTAATATTCCAAGAGAATTAGTTATATATTCCAAAATCAAATTGATATTCCACATAAATTTCATTTATATTTCAAAGGAATTCCATAGATATTCCAGAAGAGTACCACCGATAATGCAAGGAGAACATTCTGAGAGGAATTCCATAGATATGTAATTCAGAGGAATAACATAGATATTCCAGAGTACGTTTACTGGTATTCCAAAGGAATTCCATTGATATTTCAGAGGAGTTTACACTGATAATTCGAGGAGAAGAGTCTGACATTTGAAAATCACATCACGCAAAAAAATGGTATAAATGATTCAGGAAGAAAACTTTAATAATATCAGATGTCTTTTAGAGAATATTCCATGATATTTTATAATACAGTTGCATGCTATTTCAGTAGAATTTCTTTGATATTAGAATAAAATTTCACTAATATTTCTAAAGAATATCTTCTTCCACGGAAAAGCTCATGTATATTCCAAATCGTAAATAGTAGAGGATTTACAGAAATATTCTAGAAGATATTACTTGATTTTCTACAGGAATGTCAAATACTACACGAATTCTCGAGAAATTCTAAGAATATTCCAAAAATATGATATGGATATTCCTAGTAAATTCTAAGGAAATTCCAAAATTTTCTACCAAGGGTTTGGATTTATCCCTAAAATTATTCCTTAATGCAAAGTAAAAAAAGGCTAAAATAAATATTGAATAAAATAAAATTAATAAGAATATATTCTCTGTAGGGTCGAACAGGGAAGGGTTAAAGAAATTGATGAAACAACAATCAGCTAAAAATCATTTATTCTCTATTTTTAAGGAGCGTTTTTTTCTATTCTGACTATTTGACGTCCTTTTAACAATACTAGCATGGGAATGAAATATGTACAACAATTATAATTCACATAAAACATATAAAAAATAATCACAATTGTAGATTTAAGTTAAAATGATTTTTCATTAAAGTAGGATTTCTCTAACATAAAAAATACTGAATGCAACATGATAATTAAGTTAACAAAAAAGTTATCAATAATTAGTAATTGCTTAATTTTTCATTATCCTAGATAATAAGAAACAATAATCTTATGATATTTTTTATCAGAGTTTAGATCTCACATCTTTTCTATTTAACTGTGCATAAATGATTCCTGAGGGTTTGTCGATTGGCCAATAAACTTCCTTATTTTCATTCTGGACCAATTTTGGAAATTTGGAAAGGTCGAGTTCGAGATAGTGTTTGTTTGGCATTCTCATTTCGATGCTGCAAATCTGAAATGAAAAAAATTATTAATTTTTCAATAAAAAATTAGTGATGCATTCGAGACGATTTCGAGATAATTCGAGATTTTCTTAAAACATGTTCAGGTTAACTCAAAACCTCATGGAATTTTCTCGAAATCGTCTCGAATGCATCACTTTAAAATATGCCTGCTATTGACAAAAAATTAAATATTCAATATAAATTTCTGGAAAGTGTTTCAGTGAATACTCATATCTCAACCTAATTTTTAATGATAATTCTTATCAGGTGCCTTATCAAGGATGAACAATAAATCAGAAATAGATATACCTGATCGACTTTATCTAACACGTGCTTCTCGGCGAGATAAAGGGTATTTTGAACACTTGGAGAGTAAATTCCGGTGTCAGGAGGGCCAGCAAAGTTTTGAAGAATGCAGTCTTTCACTGTTTGCCACACCTTGTCGAAGTCAACACCGGAAGCGGTAGAGAAGTCCCATGAGGCCTGTACAACTGTGCTGAAAATTCGGTCATTTGCATCCGGCAAAGTTCTGTATTCATCCTGAATAAAATCAGTAAACGAACTTTGAGTTGTTTTCAAAATTCTCAATCCTTTCAACCCTCCTCGAATGTGTGGCACATCTGGAAAAAAAAATGATAGAGCATAAATCAGTACATTCTTTGAATTTTTCCATGAAATTTACAGGAAATATGCTTTATGATGTTCTACGACTGGAGGAATAAATAACATATAAACATTTCTATTAAGACAAAAGTTATACATTCTTACCTAAAACTATCTATAATTCTTGCATTCATATCTTTAAGTTCATGGGGTATGTATCAATTTTCAACGGATTTTGATGTATTTTTTCATTCATTTTTTTATATTTAAATTTGTAACTGTTTTAAAGATTTTCAATTTTAATAAAACACGCCTTAAACCAGTATAATAACTATACAGAAGTAATATATAACGTGTAAGTGTGAAAAAACACATCTTTATGATGTTCTGTAATTAAACTAATGAATAAACAAGTCATTTTTCGTGATTTGCAAGGATTTGTTGAAATTAATTATTTTTCATAAAGTATGAGAGAAATTATTGTACAATTACGATTAACTAAATTCTTATCGTATTTATACAGTTGTTAAGAAGTTTTTCTGAAAAATTGCAAACATTTTTTTTCGAGCGCGAGTAACCATATGTATCGATTAAAAATTAATTATACACTTTAGGATCGTAATACGCTAATTCTTTCCGTAGTGTCCATTTCGATTTCCAAATTTTTTTATTTTCGACCCACCCTATTCTACAGGATGCATAAAATTCCTCTTTCAATTCCACTTTTTTATTTAGTTTGAAGCAAAATCAGAAAAATTGAAAAAGGTCCATGTCAAAGTGAAGAATGCTATATTCTTCAAATTAAAAACTTTATGCACATGAAATTGATGAAAGTCAAAGTAAGAAGTAAAAATGAAGAAAATGAATATACAAAATTGGCAAAGGTGGATAATAAATTTTATAAAATGACCAAAATTAATCAAGTATTCGAAAGAAAGTGTAAAAGAATTTATTGGACGAGATCGGATTATTAAATTCTAAAAAATACTGAAAAGTGGACAAAATAATAAAGAAATAAAAAGAAAAAATAGACAAATATAAAAAGAATTTTTTTCACATAATAAGAATAAATAAACTAATGAGAATGGCATTTAATAAGGATTCACATTTTTATAATTTATTAATACTGAAATAAAAATTGAAAGGATTAAAATTGGAAAGAAAATGTTATTTAGCGACGAGTGAACATTGAAATAAAGTGAAGTTGATAAAATAAAATTATTGGAATTAACAAAATGTCAAGTCAAATTCATGTAAAATTGCAGAAATTAAAAAAATAATTTGAAAATTAGTATATTTTGTCTTATTTTAAGAAAAAAATATATTTGAATGTAGCTTCAAGTTGAGAAATAGGTTTAATTTGAGGTGAAAAAAATTAAGAAATGTTTCTGTGAAATTAAAATTTTTAAATACAAAATCAGTGTTGGTTAGTGTGAATATTAATATAATTAATTAATTAATTAATTAATATTATTTATTATCATTATTAATTATTAATTAATTAATATTATTTATTATTATTATTAATTATTAATTAATTATTATAATTTATAGAAAAGGTCTTGTTTTGAGACTAAAAATAGACTTGATTTTAAGCCAAAAAATAGACTTTATCTTAAGTGAAACAATGTATATTAATTAAGAAAATAAGAAAAAATTCAAAATTAGTGCATCTGGTAGTGTGAATATTATCACTATAAAAATTACCTTATTTTAAAGAGGAACATAGGTAAAATTTTCAATTTTTTTGCATTTTATTTTCCCACAATTTTGGACAAGATAAATTACATTTAACTTACATCAAGTGTTGATTATAAACTTCCTAAAACTTTGAACCGCTTTTTTTCGTGTTTAGTTTTTTAACGGTAGCCGCGATCAATAATGAACGGATTCTTTGAATTGCTTAAAATTGACAGAGATTACGTAAAAAAGTGTCTATCGCACTACCCAGGGTTAAGATTTTTTAAACAAACTTCCGATTTTATAAACCAAAAAATAACCATTTTTTCAATCAATTTTAACGTTCTCCGAGAAAGATGTGCGCTAATTTATTATTTGTATTTATTGTTCATGAAGTAAGTAAAAATGTGTCCAAAGTGAGCTTTATCTTGTATTTAAGGTCACTGTCAATTTGCTCATGAATTTCGCCTGAGCAAGTTTTAAGCCATAGATAAACTTGAATTTATGTTTAGGCCGATAAATGGGATTGATTTGAGGTGTAACTTTTTTCCTGCATTTAATTGCATATTTTATTTAAAAAATTGAAAAAGTATCTGATTTTGAGACGTGATTACTCATTTAAAAAAGGAGGCAGAAACTTTTTTAAAAAAACCTTTGTAATGCTTATGAAGTTTCACGTCGATTGACCCTTAATATATATATATATATATTTGACATTTTGAAGAGAATATACTACCACGTGAGAAGTTTTAAACAAAAATTTAAAATTTCTCGAATTTCTTTGAATTCTTATCTTCAATGTAAGTCAATAAAACTTATAAATCTTCACAGGTTCCCAAGATATGACAAGAAATGACCAGGCTGACGGTCAGCGATTGAAACTGGACAGATACGCTTGGACATTTTTAGTCATATCTCAGGAACCCGTGAAGATTTTTCCAGTTTCATTGACTTAAATTGAAGACAAGACTTCAAAGACTGTGTGGTGTAAATTTCATATTTTTTCCACAACTCTCCTAGGTCATACCAAGAGTTGAAGTCGAGGTACAAAATTCAAGAAATGCTTACATCTTTTTTTAAACTTTTTAAGTGGTACATTCTCTTCAATTTATTTAAAAAAATCTCTATTAGGGGTCATTCGACGCGGAATTTTATAAGCTTTCCAACGGATTTTAAAAAAGTTTCTCACTCAATTTCCCACGGTAGTGTTACTACAACCGAAATAGATACAATTATGAAAAAATTAATAAAAAGTCAATCGAAAAAAAAGAAAGACAAATCGAGTGAAATTGAAATGAATATAGTAAGATAAGGTAAAAATCAAATGAGTCACATACCATTTCTGAGTTGAGTGACTTGACAGTATCTCGTGGCCGTAGGACTGAAGATAAAAGCGTGATTGTGAGGAACGCCATTGACATGATGTCTGGTCCAGGGATACTCCTCGACATTGACGTTGACTTCCTCAACATGCTTATAAGTATAGAGGAAGTGAGCGCAAATCAAAATTGCAAATTCCTCTGGAGATTTCACGCCATATTTTTTGGCAAGGAGATAAACTGTATTTTTCTGACTATCAGTCGCTATTATGTCTCGATTATCACCTTCCAGGTAATCTCTCTGCGTACTCAATCTCAAGTGTGTGTCAACTTCGTATTCCCTAATTTCGTGATTGTAAGCACCGTCCCGACGAACGTGGAGAAGCTTCACACTATTTTTCCCGTAACCATACGCACCTAATTCGTATTTTTCCCTGAAAAAAATTATTTATATAAATGCATAATATAATAAATTAATATATATAAAAAAGGGATTCTTAGCAACTCTCCTCTCCTCCCTCCACTTTTCTACCCCTCCCCTCCACCTAGGGCACGGGGTAAGATTGGCTAGAGTAGGGGTAAAGTAGGCTAGGGTATGGGGTAAAGCTAAGAAATCCGCAAAAAACAATCCAAAATGACACGTTCAGACTTTTATTCAAAAAATTGGTTTTCTTGCACAACGTTTCGGTAACATACCGTTACCCTCATCATGCACACAATGATAAGAAAAACAGGGTATACGTAAATTTATTTATGTAATAAAAAATTAATTTTAATCAAACAAGTGGGTCAAATTAATGAAAAAAAAATTACCTGTCGATTTCAAGACTCGCGCTGAGGTTTGGACGAACGACCATCCCTTGTGGGGATGGAATTGTGACGTCGTTATTCCCCATTAAGCTTATTTTGTTGGTGGAATTAAAATTTAATTTTCCTTCCGGTTTTCTGTATAAAACAGCTTTTGAAGGACGCGAAGAATTTCCCATTGGTGAGAGAGATCCATCCGCCAATGATCCTAATTTGCTCATTCTATAATGAAACATTCCAGAAAAATTAGATTAAACAAATTAATGCATTAATTTTTTTTTTTTTTTTAATTGTGAATAAAATTATCTTAGAAGAGAAGGAATGAGAGAATGAGAGAATTATCCACCAATAATCCTAATTTTCTCGTTCTATATATTCAAATCAAAGTTTTAAAAAACTTACTAATTATTATCTCTAGTTATAATCTATTCTCACAGTAAGATACAATGAATTACAATATAGTACCATATTACAAGTGTCCGAGTTTTAGCAAAAATATGTGGTTTGTAGTAGAATTATTTTTTTATTTTGTCCCATTTTTCACGAAAAGTACAAAAATAATTATACTAGAAATTACAAGTTTTTGTCAGAATTCCGACATTTTCGCAAAATTTTACAAGTAATAAGCTTAATTTACTCGTTCTATATAATTTCAACAAATTTAAAATTCCTAAACGTTATTTACTTATAAATCATTCTTCTTCAGTTTCGACCTTTTCTTTCGTGCATAAATAAATTTTCGGTGCTAAAGGTCAAATAAACAAAAACATAGATTTAAGTTCAAATTGGCTACGTTTGGGACTCTACGTGGTCAATTTTCAAGCCTGCAGTAAAAATTTATTATAAAATATGAATTAAAATAAATACATTTTTTATATATGTTCCTTATTTCTGTATTTAAAATTGTAATTTTTGTTGTTTTAGATAGTTTATTAATTATATTTTTATTAATTGGATAAAAAATCTAAGTTTATCAAAATTATTGAAATTTTTCAAGTGAGGTGGAATGAGACCACTTTTTCGGCATCTAATTAGAAAATTTCTTTGATTACGTAAAAGAGCTACTCTTGATAATAAACAAGAGAATGGTTGTAGTTGTACCAATAGTTGAATTCCAAAATGGAATCCGATCCATTGGAAAAAACCTCCAGTATTATTATTAATTTTCTTTTTAGTTATATATAAACTAAATTTTGAAGGGCAAGAAGGAACTCCGATTAATTAGGGATTTTTTTGTGTGTATTCGTATTGTTAAAATTTCCATTTCTATATGCTTTTCAACCAAGTAATTAGATTTTCATTGAAAAAAATAGATGAATTCTAAACGAAAAATGTAGTAGTCGATATTTCAACCAAATAAGATAACAAATTTTAATCAAAAACTATTGAATCTTCAACCAATAAGATCAATTATCTACCAAAAAGAACGAATTTTCAACAAAATACATGAACTGTTATTCAATTTTATATTGCAATTAAAAAAATTAAGCACGTTCTCAAAAAAAATTCCAGGCTTCAGAAAAACCTTACAATTGTAGGTTTCTCAGGTTTACCAGGCAGATCAAATTATTTTAGAAAACGAAAACACATTACTCACTTGGAGAGGTGTGGTTCCCTTTATTTATCACAGAAACTGATACCCGATTGTTTAAAATAATTCACAGAAAATGAATAATTATAGTAAATGTACGTAAATTTAAGAAAGCCTCAAAAATCGAGAAAATGGATCTTAAGCTTTCGAATAATAGTTGAAATTAGGTTGTAAGCTCTTATATAGGAATTATGATCGGTACCACGTGGCCATCCCCGTTTTTCCAGACTTAACTTCATTTCACCCCCCCACTCCATTAGTTTGTGAATAAAACGAGCTTAGCTCGGAAGGCTTCGGTTTGCGACTGTTCAAGTGTATGTGAAGGAATAGAAAAAAAAATAAAGTGAGAACGAGGAATGAAGTAAACGTCATTATAAAAATGATAAAAGTGATGCGTGATTCCCCCACCCGATAAGCGACTGCTCGTGGCTGGAGTCTGGGGGTGCGGGTGCGGACCGATGAAGATAAGAAAATTCTTCGCGTATTTTAATGGTTTGTTTGTTAATTTTTAATTAATATCTAACATTTGTCGAAGCGGTGAAAATCATATATTATCAATCAGAGTTGGGCACTAACTTCTTACAAGTAGGGGAAACCCCCCTACAATGGATAACTCCACCTACAGTGGGTAATCATTATTTAAAAATACTTATGTATCTAGAATAATTAATTTAAATTAATTGAAAGTTAAGTCACTGTACGTTCTGATGAATTGAAATTAATATTAATTATTTTTCTTTTATTTGTGCTCTTAATTAATGATTATCCGCTGTAGGGAGGTTTCCCCTAACTAAGTTACTGATAAGTTACGTTATTTGGAACTTTTATTGTAACTTCGTTACTATTGTTAACAAAACTTGTAACGTAAGTGTTACAATTTTTTAAGTAACTTGGAACTTTAATTATAGCTATACTTTCTGTTTTTTGTTGTTGTATATCCGTATTAAGAGAGATTTATGGGCAAATTATGGGTAGAAAATTGGCCTTTTTGGTTGAATTCAACTGTGATGAACTGTGGCTATTATATCTTTCGTTGAGAATTTATCTATTTTGGTTGAAAATTTAACTATTTTGGTAGAAAGTTCAACTAGTTAGTTGAAAAAAATGACAATTTTTCTTGAAAATTCATATTTTCGGTTTGTTAATTCAACTCTTTTGTTGACAAGTGTTGTTTTTTGTTTAAAAATTCATCTCTTTTGGTAACAAAAATTCTGTAGAACGATCAGATATTTTTTTTGAAAATTCGTCTTTTCTAGTTGAAAAAACTACTTGGTTGAAAGTTCGAACTACTTTGTTGAAAATTCAGTTTTTTGGTTGAAGATTGATAATTTTAGCTGAAAATTCATCTCTTGAGTTGGAAATTTAACAATTTTATTTCAAATTCGTTTTTTTTTTAGTTCAAAATTCAAATGTTTTTGTCGAAAATTCAACTATTTGGTTGAAAATTAACTTTTTTGTTGGAACTTCAATTCTTTTGTTAAAATGTCGTATTTTTGGTTTGAAAATAGCAGAAAATTCGACTATTTGGTCGAAAATTAACTTCTTGTTAAACATTAACTTTTTTGTTGAAAATTAATATTTTCGGTATGAAAATTGAATATTTGGTTGAAAAATCATGTGTTTTGTTAAAAATTTAACTATTTTGGTAGAAAGTTTGGATGAAGAGTACATTTTTTGTTGAAAATTCATCCTTTCGGCTGGAAAATTCAACTCTTTTGTTCAAAAGTAATTTTTTTAGTTTAAAAATTGATCTTCATTGGTTGGAAATTTAACTCTTATGTAGAAAATTAATCTTTTTGGTTGAAAATGCAATCATTTTGTTAAAAAATCATCTATTTTGTTGAAAATGCAATATTTTTATTTGAAACGTTAGGAATTTAAAGCGTTTCAAATTGAATCGTACTAAAAGTGTTTGTCTGAAATTTGAAATCTTTCAGGCCCTGTTCCTTAAAATTTTGACCTGAATTTCAGAAAAAAACTCGATTAATTTTTCAAAATTTTTTTATGGATTTCACAAAGAATCTTACATGATTTGAGAAAGTTGTATATGATTTACAAAAGTTTCTTTATTATAGCGAGAAAAATGCAGTAAATTCAATATGAATGACATCATTTTTTATTTACTGACAATTCTTTGAAATTAGCCAACAATTTTTCTCATTTACAAAATAAGTCACGCGCGTGTGGAATTATCCGACACCGCACTTTAATTTTTTTTAACATTTGAGAAACCTAAAAAATACATTTTCAAGATATTTCCAGATGAACTATTAATCGCATTAGAATTAAATTCGAATTTTCTATACGACTCAATTTACCGCATTTCCTGGACATATTTGTCACATAAATGTGTATCCAATTATTTTGTTTTTATATAAAAATTTTATTTTTAAAGTTGAAGTGTAAAATATATGACATTTATGTTCATGACGAAACTGAGAAAAATTCAACCTCTATAATGTAATATTTTATTTAGTCATGACAGACGCATACAAGAGTATTAGAGTTTATATTTGAGATCTTAATTAACAGTCAAAATGGTATTTTTACAAGTAATGAAAAATAACCACTTTTCTATATTTTCATGTTTGGTTTACCATTTCCTTATTGGTTGGAAATTCATTTTTTTGATTGGAAATTATTTTTTTTATTGAAAATTAAGTTTTTTAACTGAAAATTGCACTCTTCCATTTTTTGTTCAAAAAATTTTTTTTTATACAAATTTAATCTTCTTAGTTGAGAATAAATCTGTTTGGTTGAAAATTTAACTATTTTGTTAAATATTCATCTATTTTGTTGAAAATGTGTCTTTTTTGGTCGAAAATTCATCTTTTGGGTTGAAAATTTAACTATTGAATTAAAAATTCATTTTTTTGGTTGAAAATTATTTTAGGTAGAAATTAATATTTTTGCCTGAAAATTCAAATTTTTTGTTGAATTTTCATTTTTTTAATGTTGCAAATGAATTTTTTTTACTGAAAATTTATCTATTCCACGTTTGGATAAACATTGATCTCATTCCACCGTTTAGGTTGAAAATTTATTCTTTGCTTGATAATTTAATTATCAGGTTGAAAATTCAACTACTATTTTGGAAAATTCTTTAAAAATTCAAAATTTGGTTGAAAATTCATGTATTTTGTTACAAGTTTATCTTTTTTGATAGGCTTTTTTTCTTGATTAAAAATTCATCTTTTTGGTTGAAAATTCAACTATTTTATTGAGAATTCCCCTATTTTGCTGGAGATTTGTCTTTTTTATAGCAAATTTATCTTTTGGGTTAAAAGTTTAACTATTGAGTTCAAAATTCTTTTTTTTTCGAAGATTTATTATTTCATTCAAAAATTAATTTCTTTGCTTAAAAAATGTAACTATTTTGTTGAAAATTAATTATTTTTTGTTCAAAATTTTTTTTTGAATAATTTTTTATTTTCAAAAATAATTATTCCAATTCAAAAAATGCAAAGAAAGTATTGAAAACCGTTAATTCATCACTTGTTACAAAAATACAAGTTTCGATTGATATTTGACAATAAAGTTACTTTTGCTCATGTCAAATACAAATTTTTATTCTGCTGAATATGTCTGGCTTTGGTTGAATAATAAAATTTTACATTGTTAAATCTTAAATTTTTGTCAGTTTTATCATACACAGAAATGTGATATTCTATACCTTTCAACTGTAACTGAAATTCTTAAATACGTGAGTGAATTTGGCAACATTATTTCATTCTCGTTTTTCAAATTACCCAATCCGCATTAAAGAAAAGCGACAACAATGTTTTCAAGATTTTCATGGCATACCTCGATTTTAGAGAAGTTTTGCTAAACATAATTTTGTGAAGAGCAATCTTAAAACGAGTGACTAATATCGCTGACCAACAAAAAAAATCTGCCCGCTGCGCGGGCACATTCTCATCGCGCGCTTTGCGCGCTACTCGCTTCGCTCGCAAGTTTGAACGCGCCTAGGGCGCGCGACTGTTGGTTCTCGCGCTCGATGATGTGTTTACCTCGCGCTACGCGCTCGGTCTTTGTATATCCCCCACATTTGCGCCAAGACCTTTTAAAATTAAACGTCAAATCATCGAAAACTGTTATTTGGTGATTGTGACTTCTCTTTTGTTAAAGCTCCTTTGGCCTTAACGAACACATTCTCATCACGCATCTCGTGCTTCGCACTCGATTTTGTCCAAAATCTGAACTTTTCTACTCTATGTTCAACACTATTATATCAAATATATATCATATTTATTTCTGTATCTCA
>JAABKJ010001424.1:0-30672 GCA_011634705.1 Andricus grossulariae | reverse complement strand
AGAATCTGCAGTCAGAAATTTGTTTTTGGTGGAATGAACGAAATTGACCTTGAACTGACCTTGACCTTGACTCGATATGACCTTGACTCCATGCCGGTGTAATTGTTACTTCAGGAGTTGATAACAATTTTGAAATTTTCCTTAAAATTATTTATTGAATCATTTGCAAATCCTGGCTTGACACACCCTGTATATATATATATATATATAGGGTTGAACACCCTATTCTCGCTGTATAGAACAATAATAAAACTCACATTCCCATAATCTAAAACGCTCTCGGAAAGGCACGACTTATGTACTTCTAAACAATTAATATTTTTTTTTTTCATCAAATGAAAAACACGAAGGTTTACCAGTAGTAGAGAGAAAATTATGATTTTGATATCTTGAAGGAGAAATGTACATTTCTCATTGAAAATATCAATATCTGCAAACCTTTAGAGACATTAAAAAATCATCGAGCCATATTCGCAAAGATTTATTATTCTTAGATTTTTAGAAAGTGCACTTAGAGGCGATATAGCATAAAAAATTAAATTAAAATTGAAAGCATTTCATGCAGTAGGTTTCGAAGTTAGTAATAAACAATTTTTTGCAAGAAAAATTTGCAACAAATAAGCAAATATCTACATTACCGGCATTCACTTTATACAAACTCTTGTACATGTTTAAAGAGATATCGAGTTTCAAGTTTTGAGAAGGAAATAGAAGGTACTTAATAATTTATATGGTCCAACATGTTTGTATTTACAAAATAAAAATACTTTTCAAGGAAGACGAAGAGTAAACCAAAGAAATTTGTTATGGCTTGGCCTAATTGGTAAAAAGTATGATCACTTTTCGAAGTATGTTTTCCATTTTGTAACATTAAAGGTAATTATCGTGCCAAAAATCAGGTCTCGTGGGGAAAAAAGTTTTCTATGATTTTAAGAATTGAAATAATATTATAAGTCATTTTTTTGAAAGAAAAAACATTGTTTTATACAAAAGAAAGTTTAAAACTTCCGAAAAATAATTCTGTTAACAATAGTTTTTGTAATTTAATTTTTTCCCACTTTCGCTTCATACCAATTTCAAAAAATGGTTGGATTGTAATGGATCGTGGTTTATTTTTTCGTTCTTTGTCTAAAAAAAAATTTGTTTTTAAAAATAAATTTTACGATTGCAGCTTAGAAATATTTACTTTTAAAATTGGAAACAGTAGAGTTGTAAAGAATATTTTCTCCGAAAACAACAAGGCATCATTTATTTCAATTCAAACAATTTTAGAAAATTAGTAAGAAGTGATAGAAAAATTCAATCACAAAAAAAACACTGTTAAAATACATGTTTTTTGTGGGGCTTAAATTTTGTCATTCAAAATTATGTTTTTTATTTGAAATATCGTATCATCAGTAACATTATTATTATTCTTACTGTCATAGAAAATGTATTTTTTCAAAGATTCAATTTTTGGTACAACTACCTTAAGCTGCTTAACTCGATAGAAACGTTTGTTTTCTTAATTGCTGAAAACTGCTGCGATTGCAATTTCAAATTGTACAGTTCAAAACCCTTGTAATTTAAAATTGTTTCTATATTTGCAAATGTAGCATTTTCAGTCCATATGTCCGGTCTAAATATCTACATTACCGACTTTATTTTTAAACAAGCTCATGTCTACATGAAATATGAAATCGAGTCGAAAAATGGAGAAATTAAATCAAAAGTACTAAAGACTGGTCATAAATGTTTATAATTACAAAATAAAAATGTATGAAAAATAATTAAGTATCAACAAAAGTCTATATGTCCGGTCTAAATACCTACATTGCCGACTTTTTTGAAAAAAAGCTCATGTCTACACGAAATGAGAAAACGGCACGAAAGTTGAAGAAATGAAATGAAAGGTACTAAAGACTAATCATTAATGCTTATAATTACAAAATTAAAACGTATGAAAATCAATTTTTGTTTTGTATTGTAAATATCAACACGCTGTTACTATATAAGTTCGAAGCCTGCTGCATGGAATGATTTCAATTTCAATTAATTTGCACATTGAATCCCTCTGAGTGCACTATCTCGAAATCTAAAAATAATCAATCTTTGCGAATAAGGGTCGATTATTTCAAAATGTCTCCAAAGGTTCGCAGATTTTGATATTTCCAATGAGAAATTTACATTTCTCCTTAAAAATAACTGAATCATATTTTTCTCTCTACTGAAACTGCTTAGAACAGGGCTAACCAAAAGGCAGTCAGTGACTGCAAATACTGACTGTGGCAGTCGCGAGGCTAGGTCAAACAGGCCCGAGAACAGGCCCTCAATAATCTTGTCATTCGACTGGCCCCTAATCCTTCACGGTAAATTACAGTTCAAAATGAAAAATTGAAATGTATTGTGAATTCAAGTAGAAAAAAAATCAGACCCTTCGGTGTGACAATTAGCCGCAACGAGCCGTGACCGTAACCCTTTCCAGGATTCCTGGAAACCGAAGAAAAAAATGACAGGAAAAATTGGTGGCAGTCATGCACTTGTCGTGTCAGTAAGCATCTGCTGAAAGTGGTGAGCCCTGGTTTAGAAGTACATTAGTAGTGCATTTCGGAGAGCGTTTTACTTTCTATAAATGCGAGTAATATTATTGTTCTATAAAGCAAGAATAGGGTGTTTGATACGCACCGTATTTATACAACGACAAATCTATAATTTTATATGATATAATAATGAGTCATAAAACTATTATTGCTTATGCCAAGATAATATTTGTAAATAATGCAATAAATACTTTTATGGAAAACTTCAAAATGCTTATCAACTCTTGAAGTATCAAAATAAATAGTTTTAGTAAATATTCAACAAGAGCGAGTTCAGAGCGACATTCTTTTATCACTGATACACTTTTCCTCTTCCGATACCACGTTTATTATTCTAAGAAAAAATGAATTATTTATTTTAATAAAGGTTATACAATTGTATGATTGCATTCGCCAATCATTGGAACTTAAAATAAAGAAAATAAAGTGGAAAATCGAAACTTGCCTTTTTTATTCAAATTTAAAATTCCGGCCAAGACAGGTGGCAGCAGCATGCAGATGTGGCTTTTACCGTCAGCTCATGTAGCAGCAGGATCCAGCCATCAAGAGTCGGTTTCTCTCCATTTCACGTCATTCCAACACTTTTCCACTCTCGCTTTTTAACAGATATTTGCTTTTTTTTCTCGAAAAACCAGACACTTACCGGAAGTCCTATCACCGCGAAACCGTTTCAAGCGAGCATAAAATTTTTCAAAGTGCCTTTTTAAAAACTTATTCTGGGTTTTGCGCGATCCTCAGACCAATACAATTTTGAGAGATAAACCCTTTTGCCGAGGAAATTAATATTTCGACAGAAATGTTCATTCTCCCAAAAGGAGAAATCTAGGGATAGCAGATGACAACATTTGAACGGCAAGAACCATTCGCAAGTTTATTTACTCACAATTGTGACATCGAAGAAGCATTCTCGAGTTTCCCTCTATATCCCAAGACCACCGACTTGATGATGCTCAAAATAAATTTCGCGAAAAACGTCACTAAACGGAGTAAAATCTATAATAAATTGACAGGTCCTGTGTGCGGAAGACTGTGAGACTGTAGGTGCAAGTAGCCAGCAAGGAAATAAAAATAAGAAATGTGAACAAAACAAATTTATTTATAAATTTTAAGTTCATCAAGTCGCCAAACTATAAATTTCGATATTACCAAATTTTCCTTATTGACAATTTAAAAATTAAAAAACTGGCGAGCGTTACTTTTCTTTTATAAATTAAAAATTTCTCAATTCGTCAAGCAATAAATTTCGAAAATAGCAAATGTACCAAATTTCCAATTCCGAAATTTCTGAACTGGGCCTCCTTTCAAATTAGTTATAAATTCTAAATTTATCATTTCGCCAAACTATAAATTTCGATATTACTACATTTTCCACATTTACAATTGTGACCGTCCGCAAAGAAAAGGACTTAATGCGAAAACATAGATTTTTAGTTATTTACACAAACCGATAGTTTTTTATTTGTTCTTTCATAATAAAAAATTTTATTCCTGTATTTGAAAAATTCGAATTGTTACTGAACTATAAAGTAAGGCCCTCTTGTGAAGTTTCTGTATTGGGCCGCCTCTTCAATCGCTTCTCCTGTAAAACGAAGCTACTCTGCGTTAAGTCCCTTTCTTCGCGGGCGGTCACAATTCTAAAATATAAATTACAAATTTATCAATTCGCCAAACAATAAAATTCTAAATTGACGAATTCATCAAATTTGGATTTCGATCATTTAGAAAGTGGTGAGTTCTTACATTTCTTTATAAATTGTAAATTTATAAAAGCATTTTTATGTAAGTAAAATAAGACTAAAGGTACAGCACTGATTACAATCGCCATTTTTGTAATTTAGGGATTGTCAGTCTGGAAAATTTGGTAGTATCGAAATATATAGTTGGACGATTTGATAAACTTGGAATTTATAAATAAATTTTCAGAGGGCCCAGTTTTGAAACTACAGAATTTGAAATATGGTAGTTTTTAAGTATATTGCTTAGTGCCTTGATACGTTTTTAATTTATGCAGAAAGTGAACACTCGGCAGTTTTGTAATTTCGGGATTGTCAACGTTGAAATTTTGGTAATATCGAAATTTATATTTTGGCGACTTGGTAAACTTAGAATTTATAATTAGATTTATAAATAAATTTGCAAAGGTCCCTGTTTTTAAATTTCAGAATTGTAAATTTGGAAGTTTTGAAATTCATTGCTTGGTGATTTGATACATTTATAATTTATAAAGAAAAGGCAACACTCGCCATTTCTGAAATTTTAGAATTGTAAATGTAAATGCTCATCTCGTCCTCTGGCGTAGGCTATGTGAGGAAGTTCATGTTGATGTTCTCCCAAGAATCAAACTAAATTATTGGCTCTCATCTGAAATCAAGTGCGAAGGTATGTCGTCCGCTGAAACGCCTTCTACGACCACACAAGCTCGAATTAATTCGGTAGAGAAAATCTTAAAATGTTGCGTTTTTTATGTTAAGGTTTTTGAGCGGGGAGGATTTTGGAGTTTGATGTTATTTATTTTGTTTACTGCTCGATAAATTGAAAGTTATATTATTTAAGTATTCGAGAAAAAATTACACATTCATCCACTGTCAGTCCTTGAGTCCGAGTATCTCAATTTCTGCTTCACAGATATGCCTAATCTTTACAATTTATATTTTCTATGTTTTGAGGATTGATGCGACGCCTCATATTTTATATCTCAGAAATTAATCCACGACCTAAAGTTGGTTGCTCTGACCATTAATGTTAGTGGTCAGAGTTTCAATGTTTTGAAATGTTTATTTTTTTTAAATTGTTATCTCATAATGCATAATTAAAAATAAAAGTCATTTATTTCAATTTCTGTATAACACACTTTTTTAAAATACTTTCAAACGTAAAATTACTTCTTAAGTTTTTTTCGAACTTCTCAACGTCGTCTAAAGTTATAAGTGAAAGCTCAGTTGCTTTTCAAAATGAATAGTCAATCATTTTTCTCCAATTAACAAAGTAATAATTGGTACATCAGAAATATGCCCAATACCCATCGAAAGTGCAGTCATTGCTATTTTTTCTGCAAATTTCTATTGGTGATACTTGGTCTATACTGAAAATAAATAGGTGATCCAGTTCAATTAACGAATAAATAATTCTTGGAGGGCAGAGGTAGAATACGAGGTGGTAATACCTGGCGTCTACTTCCTGCTTTTTTATAGCTTTCCGGGCACCTTCTACAGCAGCCTTAATGGCAACTTGAGCATCATTACAAGGGGTCATGGATTTTCTAGCAGTATCCACAATCTTCCTCAATACTACTCGCTTCTTAGATTTTCTTTTCTCAGACACCTCGTTCTTCTTCATCCACATAGCGAGTTTTGATTTAGCTTTCATAATGTTAGTTATAGCTAATGCAGCTGCTTTTTCACCGAAACCAGAATCTTTAGCGAAAACACGTTGCCACGCTTTGTTGGCTAATATTGTATCTGCAGCGTTTCTTGCTTCAATTCCATCTCTATTTTTCGAATAAGCAATATCGTGCTCCTTGCATGCAGCATCCAATGGATTTATACCTAGGTCACCTCGTTCTAATCTTTTTGCTAGCTTAGTGCCAGGTTCACAGTACTGGTAGCCTGGTAAGTGTAAGTCAAACGGCAACTTGTTGATGATACTGTTGACTATACCTTCACCTTGTCGTCTCCAAGATTTCTTTCTACGATGTACAATCATTCCTTACTCTACGGCTGCTCTTACATGACTAACTGAATGTCTATATAAGCACTGTATTTATACCTTGCGCATTAGTTGATATCAAGATGCGGTCCAAGTCACAACCGATTAAACTTCCAATTGCGAATATAGACATCCTCATTCAGCCTTAAAAGAAAAGGGTGAAACGTCATGGTAATCTGCTATCAGACAGCATTTGTGCAATTTTTTGTGGACCATCTAATTGTGGTGAAACAAATGCACTACTCTCTCTAATTTTTCATCCAAATGGTCTCAGATTTGAGAATATTTATCTCTACTCAAAGTCCCTCCAACAACCGAAGTACGAATTCTTGGAGAAAGCAGTAAATGATATAAATGGTGTAGAATTCTTTCCATTTAGTGAGCATGAATAAGTAGTTTCACTTAGTAAAGCTAAGCCCAACTCCATTTTTATTTTTGATGATATCGCTTGTGAGAAACAGGACAATGTTAGAGCCTTTTTATGTATGGGAAGACATGTCAATGTTGATTGTTTCTATTTATGCCAGACATATGCTCGCATTCCTAAACATTTAGTCCGGGATAATGTTAATTTATTAGTTCTTTTTCGGCAAGACGAGACAAATCTTAAACACGTTTATGAAGATCATGTAAATACTGATATGTTATACACTGAGTATCGAGATTTGTGCTCGGCATGCTGGAATAAAGAGAAGTATGGATTTGTTGTTATTAATAAAGATAGTAATTTGAATGAAGGTAGGTATAGAAAAGGATTTTACCGTTTTGTCATTCTATAAATAGGAGTGCTTCATTAAGTATGAAGTTGGAGTAGTCTGAGGCATCTAAGCATCAACATGTTTCGAAAGGAACAACATGTTTTGAGTCAAATAGCGAAAGCTAGCAATCCAATTCGACGGAAACACCGTATGCTCAAGTTAGGTAAAGAAGCTACAGAAACTATTTTGAGTGAGACTTTCAAACCTATAGTCACACCACTGCAAAAATTAGTAAATATGTCAGATATGACTATTGATGAGAATACAAATATTGATAAGAAAATTGAGAAATGTATATGAAGATGAAACTGAAAACGATAATCTTTCTTACATGACTGCTGCTGATGATCAAGAACATGATGCAACTATAATTCAAGAAAATTTTGACCAAAATTATAAACCTATTGAAAATTATGGCAAGTTGATAAACAAATTTCTAGGACTGTTGAGCAAAAACAGAAAACAATATTTGGATATGGTTTATGGTGTACGTAAACTTAAAAATGGATCGTTCATAATTGGTGATACACCCATTAAATTTCTAGGTGAATATATCAAGGTTGGTAAAAAACCATATAAAAAAAGTACTGGCTTGTTCGAACTTTTATTTAAACAAAAACCCGATAAAGCTTACACAAGCCCAGAAGATCTACAACGCTATAAAGAAATTCTTATTGCTACAAATGCACATAAGAAGAATTATAGCTCCTCTGAACCAATTCGCTCAAACAATACTGCAAAATATACAAATATTATAGCAAAACTTTTTCCACGTAAACGGCCATCAACAAGTGGAGGTTCCCTGAAGAAACAAAGACGATTAATGACTACAATACCTCAGTTTATGATGGTCCAAAAAATCAAAAGTCCGATTATATTTATTGGGATGACCCTAATGAGCTTGTTGACCGTCTTCGTCTACTAATGGCATCCCAAGTTGCAGGGAATACAAGTCACAATAATGAAATAATGTCCATCATTAAAGAACTGCAAGAGGCAAAAATCATATATTAAGAGAGTGCATCTGCACATAACGTCAGTATTAAAATGAGCATCGACGTGTTCGGACATCCTCTAAATCGAGCTGCTTCATCAAGTCGTGGACCACCTGGTGTTGGATTTAGAGTTACATTTGCTGGTCATTACGATATTGTTAAGAAAAAACTCTGTAACGTTCAAGACGCTGAAGAGCAATACGACGCCGTCAATTTAAGACTTGTACAGCGTATTGTGCAGAGGGAAATACGAGCTCTTTATCAGGTTACGTCATCTATGCGTAACGTAATTGAGAACAATAATATTATGATGCGAATTCTTGAAGAATCAATAAATGAGAAACTAAAAAATCTACAGATTGATACACAACAAGAGTTATCACTTCGCAACGCGGAACTCATTGCTCAACTAGATGCTCGATTGAACGCACTAGAAAATGTATTCAAAAAAGCAGGTGGTAGTCACAGAGCTACATAAACCTGCACGAAAAAATTATCCACGTCGTTCTGTGGTAATGCGTGGTATGGATGAAACGTGGCAGGCTGATTTGGTTGAAATGATACCATATTCTCGAGAGAATAAGGGATTCAAGTATCTGCTTACTGTTACAGACATATTTTAAAAGTTTGCCTGGGCCATACCCATTAAAAGTAACAATGGACAAGATGTTAGTGCTGCAATGAAATCCATATTTTTGCAAGGACGAATTCCAAAAAATTTGCATACTGATCAAGGCAAGGAGTTTTACAACTCACAATTCAAAACTGCATTGCAGCAGTATAACATCAAACTGTACTCAACTTATAGTAATTTAAAAGCGTCCATCATTAAACGATTCAATCGTACTATTGGTATGAAACCTAAAGAAGTTAAACCTCAAGATGAAGAGAAATTGATGGAACGATTTCGTATCCAAAGAAAAAGACCTTCCATAAAAGCTTAATTCAAAGTTGGTAACAAACTTCGAATCAGCAAGTATAAAAACGTTTTCGAGAAAGGATACACTCCCAATTGGACAACTGAAATATTTACTGTGGATCAGATCATGGCAACTAAACCAGTAACATATAAACTAAAAGACTATCAGGATCAACCTGTCGCTGGCGGCTTTTATCAAGAGGAACTTTAAAAAGTTAAGTTTCCAGACATTCACCTTGTGGAGAAAGTCATCAAACGACGTGGCAATAAAGTCTATGTCAAGTGGCTCGGGTTTGACAGTTCACACAACAGCTGGATAGATAATACAGATATGTAATTAAAGTAGCGTTAAAGTCATATTCAACTAAATATAAACTAACGTTAATGCAATGTTAAACTAACGTTAATGCAATGTTAAACTAACGTTAATGCAATGTTAAACTGACGTTAATTCAATGTTACGCTAACGTTAAACTTATGATAGACTACCATTAATTTAATGTTAAACTAACCCTAAAATAATGTCAAACTAACGTTAATGTAATGTTAAAATTACCATCAGCTAATTTTAGACCAACATATGTACTAGGTGCAAGGTTTTATTAAATAAAAACACATGAAATGCATATTAATTTTGTCTCATTTATTGATTTTATAAACATTTCCTATCCCAACAATATGTATCAATTTATATATACAATATTTACAATATAAGACATATAGATTTTTAAAACCTAATCTTGAACAAGAAAATCTAACAATTCTAGATCATTTTCATTTAGAACATCATCACTCTCAAATGAATAGTGACCCCAAGCGAGGGTGTTGGTGCTTTTTGGTAGTAGGTACCGCTTGTCATCGAAAGGGCTTAATGCTACTTTTAACTGCTTAACAGTTTCTACTTTGTGAAGACGTGATCTAATAACATACTGCATTCTAGTTTGAGTCGTCACATTTCGCAGACAGTCAACGTAATCATCAAAGTTGATAATTTTCTTAACTACGCCTGCTTTTACACCTTTGGCTTTTTTCACAAAGTCTTGTCCATTAACCCTTATGCTATACATTTTACTCCGCAAGCCAACAAATTTAGTTATGATTTTTCCACTGCACTCATATTTCATGAGGCCTAGTACCTTCTTATTGGCTTGTGGTATACCGTAAACGTTATTTGCTGGGTAACCAGATGTGTCAAACTTGTGGATATCTTGCTTCATGTCTACATAGATATCAGCACATTTGACTTCATAAATCAAACTATTAGTGTCTGTGTACGGCAATTTGCAATTCTTACCATACTTGTTCAGCATATAGTCATAATGAAAACCATAGATCAATGTTTTTGAAATGTCTAGCACACTCAGCCCAACATAGATGGGCTTATTCATCAATAACTCAGTCTTTCTAAGTTCCACAGCCACTAGAACGTCATTGAAGATTGCTCGGCTGTGGAAATTAGGCCTAGATATGAGGGCTTCTGCTCCATACCTACCCTCCCACTTTGTCACGAGTTTAACATCTACGTGTTTTCGCACGTTCTCCATTGTGTTGCCGTATACGGCATTGTTCATTAGTTTGAACAAGTTTTTCTCAAACTCATTTTTAGCATTTGCTCTCATTGATGTGTTAAAGTTAATGTAGTTCTTAAGCCATGTAGACTGATTAAATTTATTACACGGTGTATTTTAACTAGCTCAAGACCATTTGCAAGTGCCTGTTTGAGTGCACGGTAATGGAGAACGTGCTTTCTTTTCGACAGCAGGGTAGTTAGAAGTTTCTCCTGATTTGACCCAGGCGGTTTCGAGTGTACAGGGCAAAAAAGTAAATCGCTATGTCTATCATGCAATTCTTCTGAATAATTTAAATCTACTACAAGGATATAACCAACAGGTGCATCATCAGGAACATTAGAATTAAAACTATTGCCTACATTCAATATCCACTCGAAACCACCAAATGGGAGCCCTTGTGCCATTGCCCAAAAATACAGGTTGTTTGCGTCAGAGTATACCACATAAATGATTTCATCATTCTCATTGTAAAATTCCATGTATGGATTGTTGGCTTTGGCGTAACGGTTTGAGCATTGACTAACTCCACCCCTTTTACCTAGTTCAATAAACAGGACCTTATCAATGTCAGCGAGAAGTTCTAACTTTATTCTAGTATACTTTAACATGGCATCCCATGTAAAACCAGGAGTCGTATAGTAGTGTGCTGGATCTAGACCATATGCTTTCAGACACTGATCTCTAAAGTTTTCAAAGATATCAGCAAGCAGCAACACATCTGTTTTCATATATAGGTATACATAATCACCAAGAGTCTTGCAATCAAATTCCAACCATACCCGTTGCGCATGTTCATAATCTTCGTCTGAAACTGAAGAGTCGTTCAGTGTACTATAGAACTTTCCTTTAGGAGGCAATTGAGTCTCTTTGAGTTTTTCCGTAGAGTCAAAATACTCGTAAGAAAAAACTCCTTTACGTGTAAGCAGTTGTACTTTTTCATTGCTAAAATTTGAGAAAACTGTATTTACTGTTTTGTATTCATTCAAGTGTGATGTTAATTTGTCTAAAGATGACGCCATAAATCTGAATGAGTCTATGAATCGGAATTTCACCTCAATGTCTTTCACATGCTTTGTGAAAGAGATGTATTTTTCTTTGTTTGAAGGAAGAAGATCAATTCTACCTTCAAAGTGAGTAGACACTGTCTGAATAAGTAAATGAGCATCATATCCACTTAGATTATGAAAACAACTGGTATAATTCTAGAATCTTGGTAACCCAAGTTACAATCCTTGTGGGTGGCTCCTCTATATTTACCAGTTAAGTCAGAATGGTCTCTAACTTTATTTTCGTCTGACGTTATACTCTGCTCACAAATGTGGCAGGTTGCCGCTTCTCTAAAGGATGCCTTCTGTTCGTTAGTCAAGTCTTCCATGGGTATAGGGCACATGAAGACTGTTTCAGCGTCCTCTGCCAATTGTCGCAATTCTTCTGCAAACCATTTTGCAGGATCCGCACTATCTTCAGGACATGCCTTATACCCAGAAAGCGTATCGTCATAACTACATACTAAATGGTAGCCCATGCTATGCAGTTAATGACGTTGAAAGATTTCAGTGTTGAATGTTTTCTCCTGAGATTCTTCTGCAGGAACCCACAAACACTCGCTATCAGCGTAGACGACGAACGGTACCTTTTCCTTATTTTGATAGTTCTTAAACTCTATGATATTGCTTTCAGGTTTCGGTAGTCTAATTTTACATTGATTTACCTTTTTACAAACATCGTCATGCGCAAACAACTTTTCTTGACTTAAGAAATACTGTAAACATCGATCACAGATGTATATTTTACTCTTATCTTTCGACAGTTGTCCACCAACTAGTCGAGACAAATCCTTAATCCATACATAGTGGAAATTTGAAAAAGAATCAATGTCTTCATCTAGCTGTATATCACCATTTAGACTCTCGTCTACGTAAAAGTCTTGCACATGCAAAAGATTAACATGTTGAACTCTCTTCTCGGATGAAAGGTGAAGAGGTACAACAGTGTAATTAAACTTTCTTCTTACAAGTCCATAAACATTGATTGAGATGTAATTTTGTTTCTCAAACTTTGAAATATTCTTTAGCGTTACTGGGAACTCTATACCAGTAAAATTGAATCTATTTTCATGCATCTTATAGTTAGAAATTCTTGCAGGAACATAATTCTTAGCATTGACTGGATATAATGCTGATAGAACTGCCCATTTAAAGCATTGATTATCGTTTTTATTCTCTACATTTATACATTCCTCTTTTTATCTTAATCGGATGAGTTAGGGTAATGAAGGAACTAGCCCTCAAAGGATTATACTTATTCACATTAATTTATAGTTTTACGATTGAATGCAAGGTCCAATCAGAACTTATTTTTTGGAACTCTTCGATTTTTCGCAGGATCGTTTGTTTCATATTTTCGTCGAACCAGTCGTCTAGTAAAGTGGTGTTGAAGATCTGATTCGTCTTAGCCATAAAATACTTCAGCTCAATTACCTCTTCATTATTCATCACTCTTCGGAATTCCGCAGCAAGAACGCCATAGACTTTTATCGCTCCATATTTATTCAAAACATTTCGCATACGCTCTGGAATAACATTGAAGCATCGTCTAAGAAAGCATCTATATCTTTATGAACAAGGTTTATGATTACACTTGTTTGAAGTCGATATTTGAATGCTTTTTCACAGTCAACCCAGCGCACACGTTCAGTTATATCATTTCCTTTAGGATCATCAGTATCAGCAGTATTATGTTTGTGCACACCAGCACCTCACTTTAAATTCATTTCAAAGAGAGCACTGAAGCTCATAATTTGTTGAATCATATTGATACACCTTTGCTTCTCAAAGGTCCAATGAAGAGTATTGAGAATATTATTTAGTGTGCCTATAGATCTATTACACTGTTGTATCCATCGTTCAATAAATTCAACTTTAGAATCACCATCATGTAATGTTGATACGACTGCCGCCTTTTCAATCATCTGAATGAGCATTTCACATCGCCAAGAATATATGTATTCCGACTATGTTTCAGTGGCCTCCTATCGTCTTCCGCAGAAGTGTTGCGTTTTCCAGACAGACTGAATGCTTGCCTGCTTCCAAATACTCTCCGTGCTTTGCTGTCTCTACCGCTATCGCTGATGAAGTACCAGGTTGCCGACGACGCGCACGCCATTTATCTCCAGCAGTAACTTACACCCTACTTGGCAGACCACATAGTAAACACACATTAACTTCTAGTAATAATAATAATTATTATTATTACAAATGTATGTTCATAAGAATATTATAATGATAATTGAAGTACTGCAATGCTTTTGTTTAAATAAACCTTGGTTTTTTTTTAAACTAAGGGTTCGGCGAAGGCGACGAATGTAGCGTGGGCGATAGACGTGGTTGTCATGGTGATAACGACGGTGCCGACGGCTGCAGCGAATGCAGTGCCTAGGTGTTGATGACCTCAGAATCGGTGGAGTGCTTGGACAAAATGGACTGTTTGTGCCGGGTGACACGGCAGCAGGAGGTGTGCGTGGTCGAGTGTGTGACGGACTAATTGCACAAGGAGATGCGCAGATGTGCAGTGGTGAACTTCGTGGAGACTGTACATTTGGTGTGGCAGCTGCTCCTCGTGGTGACTGTACATTTGGTATGGTAGGTGAACATGACACCCTGATGGTAATAATACCTATGATAAACCATGATCTTGTCTGAAAATATGAGGAAAATATGTTATTAGCCTTATTTAGGTTATTTGATATTTTTCTGTGATAAATTATTAATTACGTGGTTGGTGAGCAGCAAAAGTTTCACATTATTGGTCCCATTCTGATTCATGACACCTTCGTTAGTTGAAAAATTTAAATCTCTCGACAAGCACCTTCCCCGTCTTCACGATAACTTGGCCCGTTGACTCTGACCTGCTGCTACTCGTTCGTTGTTCCTGGTACGCTGCTGCCGCCAAGTTCCAACCAGCAAGAGAACGCGCGCTTTATAGGCCAACAGGGGCTTACTCCCCCCTCACCAACTTGCACCCGTTGTCACTGGTCTGCTCCTCGTTCGTTGTCCCCGGTCCGCTGCTACCACCGAAGTGCCGACCAACGATAGAGCGCGCATTATAGGCCAGCAGTGGCTAAACCCCACCCGGCATACCTCCACTCGTTTGAATATTAAAGGTCCCACTCGGTGAACTTGCGCGCTACTCAGCTCGAGTTATCGTTCTGGCTTGTAATATTCAAATTCTAAATGCTTCACTAACATGGATTGTACAAAATCTTATAATATAATTATTCAAATATAGTTATTTGACAATTACTTTAAGTTTATAATTTTAATTATTAACTAGTATAAGTTAAATAATTACACTATTGAATATTGTATATTATGAAGTAACAAAAAATTAATGAATATAAAAAATTAATAAATATTCAAAATATTTTCAGCATAAAATTGTTAAAATTAATTCAAGATATTCAAATTTTTAATAAAAGGAAAATACAAAATAAAGACCAGCAGTTCAGGAGATAATTATCTTTTGTTTAACGAGTGATACTTTATTCCTAGCAGAAATCTGCATTATTTACTGAGGGTAATATCGATAGTCGGTAACTTAGCACAGATCAGAACCTTGCACGGCCGGTGAATTAGCACATATCAGAACCTTGCTCAGTCGGTAACTTAGCAAAGATCAGAACCTTGCTCAGTCAGGAACTTAGCAAAAATCAGAATCTTGCTAGAACGGCAACTTAGCAATGATCAGAACATTGCTCGGTCGGTAACTTAACAAAGATCAGAACCTTGTCAGAACGGTAACTAAGCACAGATCAGAACCTTGCTATAACGGTAACTTAGCACAGATCAGAACCTTGCTATAGCGGTAACTTAGCACAGGTCAGAACCTTGCTCGGTCGGTAACTTAGCACAGATCAGAAACATGCTTGATCGGTAATTTAGCCCAGATCAGAACCTTGCTCGGTCGGTAACTTAGCACAGATCAGAACCTGGCTTGGTCGGTAGGTGTTTTAGAACCCGTATAGCTTTATTAAAACTGATTTTTGGAAAGAGCAGCAAGAACAATTCCAAACAAAAGGATGCACTGTACCACTAAGTGGCCGTCAACCCTCAGCGAGAGGAAGAGTCACTATTTTACATAGTAAGCCTTATTACTGTGAAGAGTAACTTTGCCGATTTCCCATTTTATACACACAAGTACCCACACTGTAGACGATTTATAATGAGCAAAGCTCGCGCGGCAAAATTCATGTACGTTGATATTCGACGTATCCCGCTCGTTGCACACGATGCTTTCCCCAATCACCGCAGGCGTGAACGAGCGACTATGCTCGTTCAGAAGATTCTGAAGGGATACCTTGCGGATGCGCAGTCGCAGGGAGAATGGGTAGATGGCGGATACGCATATCATCACTTACTTCTTCAGCAAACTAAATGCCCATCACTATTTGAAGATGAGATAAAAGTCCACTCGCGAGTTAAGTATTCCTAAATTGAGGCCAGGAAAGTCGGATTAAATGAAGTTATTCAACGTTAAAGAAATTGATGTGGAATTTGATCTCAGAGTCACACTAAATTAAAATTGGAGCAAGCTCAACTGCGGATCGCGATAAAAATTAAATTTTCAATACAAAATAAAAATTAAGACGTGTTCACGAGATATTACATCTCGAAATACAGGTTATTAAAGTTTGATTTTAAAAAGTTAACCAATTCCGAGAAAAACGACCGAGAAATTTCAGATTGAAATTTCATAGGTTTTCAAAATTGGTTTTGGATAGCGATTCAAAATCGAATTTTTTGCAAAAATAAAAACTTTCTCCCAAGATATGGAGATGCTGAAATAAGAAAATATTAGTTTTCCTTAAATGATAATAATTTCAAGAAATAGCAATGCAATAAAGGGTGAAAAAATGATTTCTACATTAAAATTGGAAATCAATTTCAACTCAAATTTGATTACAAATTGTTTTAAAATTAACTTATTACCTTGATAAATAACACAGCCACAAAATGGAAAAAGTGTCGTGATCTGGAGACGTGAAATATGTTTTCCTATTGATTTTGACGCGCTGAATCCGAATCTGATGTCAGAATTTGCACTTAACGTCATCGTTTCACCCTAATCTTAAAAAACTTGAAAAAATTAGTATTTCCTATTCTGGGAATGGGCATATCAATTCTTATGTTTTTCGATGCACTGAATGCGAATTAGCTGTCAGAATTGATTCCACAGGTTATCCTTTAACACTAAAGAAGAAAAACTTATTAAAATGATATGAAATTGTGATATACTGCCTTGAAGGCATTGCTTGTCGTGTTAAAATTTACATTTTTGACGTAATAGTAGAATCTGCGCTGGAAGATAAGGGTTATATAAGACCAGGTCAGGTTAGGTTAGGTGAGTTTAGGTTAGGTTAGGTGAGTTTAAGTTAGATCACGTAAATTGTAAGAATGAGACTCCGCTGATATAGGCTTTCAAAAAAAAATCAGCCTTCAAGGCACTATATCACAATTTGATATCATTTTATTGATTTTTTTTAGGTTAGTGTTAAAAGACAACGTGTGGGATTAATTCTGACATTGGATTCGGATTCAGCGTGTCAAAATCCATAGGAAAACATATGTCGCGTCCCCGGATCATGACACTTTTTTTTGTGTGGCTGTGTAATTTCAGCTTAGGGTTATGTCAGGGTACCACCTAATACCTAGCGGCCTAAACCTTTTCTATTGTCTCGCGCAGGGTCTACCATGAACTCGGGCTCGATGCTCGCCGACGCGATATGGTGCTCAACCGGAGGCTACCGTATTACATTGCAATGGTACTGTTAAATTGAATCCCTAATAAGCTCTGTTCCATACCACCATGGAGTTCGAGTCAAAGGCGTGTGTGGTGTGTTTCAAATAACCATACTTCGAACATCCTTCTGAGATCTGATATTATTATCTTGCAAAATTTTGTACACATTTGCGTTTGAGACATTTAAAAACGTTCCTTTCCTGACACTATTCTTGTGGCACTATTTAGATCCAAAACGATCAATAACGTCTCGATTCCGACCATTAATTTCTAAATATAATATGCCGCCGCATTTAGTAAAGTTTTTAATTTTTGGAAGCAAATTCCATTCTGATATGAATTTGTATCGTACCAAGAGTTAAAATATACTTTAGAAACTTACTTGCACTTTGCAGACTTAATTTTAATTTGTTAGTTTAACGTAGTACAACTTTTTCCTCTAATGTTTAAAATTATACTAATGGTAAGGTCATTCAGCCTTCAGATCAAATGTCTTACGGAAAATTCTGTAACGGTAGACAGTTCTTAAATTTTAAGGAATAAGAACTTTCTGGAATTTATTATATCTGAGAAGCTACTTTGATACATATTTGAGTGCAAACCATTTTTTTTAAGTATGAAAATGGTTACCAATTTCATTAATTAAAGAATAAAAAAAGAAACACATTTTTCATTGACAAGTTGACTACAGACGTATTTGTCAAAAGGGCCGTTTTTAAATTTTGCTCTAAACAAAAGTTTTATTACAACCAAAAATGTCTTTTTCTTGTTTAGAGTACGCATCATGTGAAGAAATTTGAATTTTTCAAATAATTTTCTTGTTACAATAGTTGCTGAGATATCTACCCGCAGATATGACAATTTGAATACAAATTTAATTATTTATAACGCTATAATTTGAAAACGGTTATTTATAAAAAAAAGTGTACATGGTAAAAAGTTTTGTTCTGGTTCAGACTTTCCAAAACATAATGCACAGATTTTTTTATAATCACTGTATTTATTTAAAAAACTCGTTCAAACAATTAGGGATAATTTTTTCAAAAAAGTACCCTGGATGTTCATAATCAGGTGGCCTTTCTCGAAAATTTAAGCCAAAGTTACCCTCTGGACCTGACAGTGCGTACAGAAGTGTTGGTGGCGGCTGGATTAAATGGGGATTAAATTAAATGGATACCATCACAGCGTAATACAGTAGCCTGCGCGTGAGCACACATCGCCTCGGCGAGCAACGAGCTCGAGTTGATGTTAGGCCCAGTGCAAGGTAATAGAAAAGGGCTGCTAAGCCGCTAGGTATCAGATGGTATTCTGACAAGGCCTTAAGCCCTAATTTCTATTGTGAGATAAGGTGCTCTGCGGCACCTAGCGATATTTGTCCTGAACTACTGAAAGTTAGAAATCAAATATTTACTATCAAAAGAAATATTTATTTATAACGATCCATTTCTTTTTCATGAACTAATTAAACGTTTCTTCGTAAACTTACTTCAATGAAATTCAAATACGAGTGAGGCATTGCCATCTTTGCGCGCGAGTGGCGTACTCCATTTTTGGATTTTATTCAACTCTTCGCCCGCTCCACTTGAATTTCTTCCAACGTGAAGGCGACTCAGAACTCACCGCGTGAAATCATATTCCGTGATCTTTGGGTGGACCTAGTGTGCCCGTCCCTGTCAGCAACCGCACACACCTTCAAGGAAGCCTCTGTCACAAGTTTAACGGTCCGCTATACCGCAAGAGTATGATTGAGAAACTCTGTAAAGTTTATGTGGCCATCAGACTAGACATTGTCTTGTAGGGCAGATGATGGAATGCTGTTAAGTGCAGGTGGAGACATGAATTCACAAGAGTTATTATCTATCAAATGCACATACTGCTGCGCTTTAAGGTCAATGTGAGGTGGCAAAAATGCCCGTAGAGCACCCTAGACGATAGTCGCCTCCCTTGCCAGCAAGATTCGTCTCACTGCAAGTTCCCTCAGTGCACTCTAACTCAGTCCTATGGTCAGAATTGAGGAGAGCGGCCGTACTCGAACTCAGTCCCAAATTCAGTCCGGCGACGTTCTCTCTTACTCTGTTCGATATATCTAGTCAGACATAGTAGCGGGAGTAACATGCCCGATATATTTGAGGAAGGCTCTTTAACTAGGGAGTGGTGGTCTTCAACAACAGTGCGACGGAGAAACTTTTTACCACGTTTTTCTTGGTGAAGCGTCTGATCGTGACGACATTTAAAATAAAGTCCTCTTATAGAAAGTGCCTGGGTGGATTGAACCTCCACTTGAAGTTGATGCTCACTTTTATCTATTGCGAGTGTATTATTTGTGTGAGAAACGAGACTGTGGTCCTCCAAAATACATGATGCAAGAGTAGCGTCTCCCTGTTTGAGACCCCAAACCGCTGACTAGCAAGTGCAGGGTGAGTTAGCTTGAAACGATTCTTAGGGCAAGAAAATGACCCGGCCTTAGATATTTTCGGGATAAACTCATCACTGACTGATGGAAGTTTCTTAAATCCCAAGTAAAAGTGTGTGTGTGTGTGTGCACAACTTTTAACATTCGTGTCCCATACAGTTTTCTGTATGGTGCGCAACTAAGTTCCCGCTGTTTGTCAATAGATGGCTCCAGCACTAAGTGCAGGTCGATTTGGACATATCCAAAACGCTTAAATTCAAGCTTATACATACGGTAAACAAACCATTGTGACACATTAGTGCCCTTTGTTTTGGCGTCATACTTTTGGGTATGTGAAAATGTCTGATTTTGTGTCAAATAATCGTCATTTGCGGGAAGTGTTGATTTTCTTCTTCCATTCGAAAAAAACGGCGGCTGAAGCGCCTCGAGAGCAGCAAAAAGTTTACAGAGATGCTGCTCTAAAGTGAAACAACGTGCCGTTATTGCTTCCGTCGTTTCAAAGACGATGATTTCGATGTTGACGACCGTCCGCGTGAAGGAAGGCCAAAAACCTTCGAAGACGCTGAATTAGGCGCATTGCTCGATGAGGATCCGTGCCAAACGCAAGAAGAGCTTGCTTTAGAATTAGGAGTTAACCGCCAAGCCATTTTCAAGCGATTGCATGCGTTGGGAATAACTCAAAAACAAGGAACTTGGGTTCCTTATGATTTGAAGCCAAGGCACGTTGAGCGTCGTTTTTTCGCCTGTGAACAACTGCTTCAGCGGAAAGAAAGGAATAGTTTTCTTCATCGCATCGTGACGGGTGATGAAAAATGGATTCACTACAGCAACCCAAAGAGAAGACAGTCATGGGGACCGCCCGGTCATGCTTCAACGTCGTCGGCTCGGCCGAATATTCACGCTGCGAAGGTTATGCTGCGTATTTGGTGGGACCTTGTCGGTTTTGTTTATCATGAGCTGTTAAAACCGAACGAAACCATCACTGAGGAACTTTATCGACTTTAATTGATGCGATTGAGCCGATCACTGCGCGAAAAACGGCCACAATACGAGCACAGGCACGAAAAAGTGATTCTACAGCATGACAACGCTCGGCCTCACGTTGCCAAACCCATTGAAAACCACCTGGAAACGCTCAAATGGGAATTGATACCCCACCCGCCGTATTTTCCAGATAATGTGCCGTCCGATTATTACTTCTTCTGGTCGATGGCACATGGTGTGGTTGCTCAGCAGTTCGCTCATATGAAAACGTCCAAAACTGGCTTGATTCGTGGATAGCTTCAAAAGGTGAACACTTTTACCGTAACGGTATTCGAGCTATACCAGAAAGATGGGGAAAAAGTTGTAGATAACGATAGGCAATACTTCGAATAACAATTTGTAATTATTTTTTTACACTAAATTTGCATTGTTATAAACAAACCAGTGAGAACATAGTTGCGTACCTATTTTTAAACTGGATTTGAATTGGTATTTTGTTTTCGTGTGACACATATCTCGAGACATGCAACACAATTTTCCAAGAAAAAAAGGTAATTAATTTCCTGATTTATTGGCTGGAAAACACTGATAAAAGTCGCCTTTTTCTTCATAGTAAAATTACCATTAAAATCATTTTAGTGATATTTATTAACTTCTATTTGTTTTACAATGTATATTTAACCTACATTTTGTTACTTTTACAACGATTATAAAGAAAAAATAATAATAAAGAATTTTTGTGTAATTTTTTAATCATTTGAATAAACCTTAATTAATATTCAATGTTAGCAGTTTCAATTTTTTTGGGAAAAATAATTAAATAAAACTTCGGACAAAAGGATGGAATAGAATAATTGCTCTTTTCATTAATATTGTTACTCCTACGCTTGAGCAAGCTTATCAATCGTGTCCAACTCATTAGCAAAAATGTTCTCGACAGAAAGATCGCTGAATATTATTTAAGCCCACTTCATTTATCGTCCATCTCAAATGGTTCTGTGACATCCTTTGTAGAAAATAAGTTGTAAATCTTTCGTAAAAAAATCCAACTTATACCTATGTAAAGAACTTAATGTGAATATGACCCATATAGGAACCTATACGAACTGTCCCAGGCTCAAGTTTCCGGACTTATATAGCTAAAAAAAAAAAATCAATCAAAATAAAAAATGAGGTTATACGTTGAACATGCACACATTTTGAATTATCATTTTTATTCTCACCAATTAAAAAGAACTTGCTACGCCATAAACAATGCAAGTTATTAATAATTCTTTATTTTACAAATCCCGGTAATCTTTATTTACGAAAAATTCAAACTAATGTTTATATTAGTGTTTTCTTATATGCTGCTATGCAGATCTTAGATTTCACCACTTTGTGCGCTGGGAGCCATTTCTTACTTCATTTCAAGGTTTCGCGCTTAGACAATAGGATCCTATACGCCACCACACATGGAACTACTATACTATCTGTCCAAAAAATGTAGATACCTCGATTTCTGTACAGATTATAGTGAAAATCTTAGCAAAAAAAAATTCTAAAAATATGGGACAAAGTACATGTTGCAGATGAAGGTATTTCCTATACTAATACAGATTTTTGAAATTTTCAGTCAATTAGCGATTATTTGCTAGCGAGTCAAAGGTGAAAAAAAAATATCGTCTTACGATCATTTCAGAATACTCAACTTTGAATGGCTGTTAGTCCCTAAAAATGTATTACAAAAAATCTGCAAAAAATATATGAATTTCTTTGGCCCTTTCTGTGAACAATGGTACATTTTATAGTCAGAAATAATAATTTCTCATTAAGTTATTAACAATAGAGCAGTGAGGTCCCATCTCCGAAAATAGACAACGTACGGAGATAATTCTAGGAGCAAATTACACGTTTTTGCCTTTTGAAAATTATTTATGTAGTGTCAATGAGCAAAAGATTGTGCTAAAATGTTAAAACAATTATTTTCTTCTTTGGAAAATACAAAGGACTTTCCAATTATCTAAGCACCTGCACTCACAGCAGGAGACCTTGCCTGCACTACTGCTACTCCTACGATTGTCTTGAGACAGAAATTTTATGCCGGAAACCTATTTTCCTTCGGAACGAGTCTTACTGTGATTCCTTGCAACAAAATTAGTCGAGGTGCTGGGGATGCGATAAAGTTGAGCAGGGCCGTCGCGCTGTGGACTAGAGCCATGAGAAGTTATCAAAAGTTCCAAACATGGTTCCATTGCATTCCTTTAAATTTGGATAACGATATAATGGAAAACAAACGCGAAGAAGGAAAACATCAAACTCCACATGAATTATATATGTCATACTCACTGTGGACTCCAATATCTCTATTGTTTATTTTGTAAAGAACACAAACCCCGCGTATCTTATCCAACACTGTTTCGTTTTGTTCGAGGTGTGCGCCGTTCGCGTTCTTTATAAAATAAATAATAAAGATATTCGAGTCTACAGAGACTATGACCCCTATTGAAAAACCCTATTGAAAAACACTGCGCTTTACTATCTCTTTTATTCCTGTGAAAAAAGAGACAGTATATCGTAGTGCGCATGCGCCACTACTTCAATTATCGTACGGATACCGCAGTCAAAACTCGAGAAGCTTTGTACAGCATGATCGGTCTCCTTATTATTACTCCGTGTGTGTAGCCAACAACATGACGGTCCTGCTCAACTTTGTCGCATTCCCACCACCTGGACCAATTATGTCGCTCGGAATCACAGTAAGACTTGTTCCGACAGAAAATATGATTCCAGCGTAAAATTTCTGTCGCAAGGCAATCGCCGAGGTGGTGGGGATGCGACAAATTTGAGCTGGGCCGTCGCGCTGTAGACTGGAGACATGAGAAGTTGTAGGAAACACCAAAAATGGTTCCATTTCAACACAATTTTATTTATGATTTAATATCCGTTTTTGAAGTCGTCAAAAACAAAATGTCGGATCCTATATCGTGATGAAAATGCTCAAAAAATATTCGATTACAATGAAATCTTCTAAATATTATAAGTTTCTAGAGTCCTTGATTTTAAATCCTTTTCTTTGAATTTTCTAAAAAAATGGAGAATATGTTAATAAACAATAGCTCAGAATTGTACAAATATTCCTGTAAGCAAGTGGAGCTATTGTTCATTAATATATTGGATAGAAATTACAATTGTTGACTAAGATTGAAGAAAAAACATTATAAATTTTGAATAGGTATCATTCGACAGTTGATCGTAAATCGATTCCAAATTTTTTCAAACAAATGTATTGCATCCTGTTCCCAAAAGCATTAAGATTAATTTTGATTCGATTTTTCCTGCTTCTTGAAACCGATTATCAACACCGAAATGTCTGGAGCACAAAAAAAGTATAATAAAGTCAGTATTTATTTATTAATACATTTGTGGCGAAATGGTGGGGATGCGACAGATTTGGGTGACGTCGTAGGGATGAGACGCGGGGACTTCATATTTCGGCGTTAAAGTTAGAATCTTTGATTACGCGCGACAAATTTGATCGAGGGGGTGGGGATGTGACAAAGTTGAGCAGGGAAAATAACAAAATCAAATATTAATTGTTTAAGAATTTGTTTTATAATTTTAAATTATGGGAATTAAACATTTCGAAAATTGGATACTTCGGACATTTGAAATTTCGGGAATACTTTACATTCGTTGACTGCCACTTTCGGAAGTTTTCAAGCTCGGTGATAAACATTTGCTTTTATTTTCAATTAGGGGAATTATTTTTTAAGTATATTTCCATATTCTGGATTTTTTTTCGGCAAAGTTATGTCATCCCAGTTAACCCTTGTTTGGCACACCTCTCTGGAGTAACTTACTTGGCACATGGGGTCGTCGACGACCCCAGCGTGAAAATATTGTTATAAATTATAAAGTATTAAATATTTTTACTTGAAAATTCCTTTATATCTTTTTGAATACTTATTTTGAAAGATCATATCAGTTATATAGCTAAATATTAAATTTAAATGAACACAAAAAATGGTTGAAATTGCATAAAGTTGAAAAATGACAATTTTCATAAAAAAATGCATAACTTTTGTTTTCCTTGAAAGAATTAACTGAAAATTCAACTAAGGCTCCTTATAAAAAAAGGTGAAAAAAATTAAAAGTACTTATAATCTATACATTTAACTAACTAGATTCATTATTCTAAATATCTAAGCACTCCTTACACATAGTTACACTGTGCTCTTGACAAGCAGAACGGTGACAGACGGCAGAACCGTACTTTGTTTTCTGTCTTTCTCTAAGTCACTTAAAAAAATATATATAACTTTGCAAAATATGATGTTCCAACCTTATTTTTTAATTCACAATCAAAATATATGCAAAAAAAAATTCACTCCAAATTTCAATTTTCAAACTTATTTGGCACTCCGGGATCGTGAACGACCCCAGGCTACTTCGAACGACTGCTGTATAGAGATAAACCGACCCAGCCTTACGCTTTATGCCCTGAAAGTTAGTTTAACATTTGAATTATCGATATATGTTACTATGAGCCCGCTGCCCTTATGTTTAGATACTCTAATTTTGTAATTCTAATTTTGTAATTGTAAAAAGCAAGGGTTAATCATGGCAACTTACCCGATGGGCACAAAATTTAACGAAGCCTTTACGACATCGTTACGAGATCTTTACGACGACTTGAGGACATCCTATGCCCATGTCATTAAGATGTCTTTCCAATTTTGAAAAGACATCGTCAGATAGTGCGACGTCTTGACGATAACGTGAAGACGTGAATAAAAAAAAATTAAAGCTAATTTTCGAGTGAGATTTGAAACCCGATCCGAATCCACCTGAAGTCTCCAAGAACCCATGTCAGAGCCAGAAAAGCAGAAGAGAGTCAAATCAATTATAAGCATTAAAAAAACAGTTGACACATTTTGAATGAATCAGAGCTCGGTTATCGAAATGTGGAGAGTATTAAGAGGAAAAACATGATTTGACATAAGTTACAAAAGAATGCTTTAATACAATGTAAAATGAGCCACGAATTCAGATGGAATTAAATCATACACTAATTTCAAGAAGCATTTTATTTTACACTAGTTTCAAGAAGCAGGAAAAATCTAACCAAAATGGATCTTAATGCTGTTGGGAACAGGCTGCAATACATTTCTTAGAAAAAATTTGGGTTCGATTTAAAATGGACTGTCTGATGATACTTATTTATCATTTATAACGTCTTCTCTCAAATCTTAGTTAACAATTATAATTCCCATCAAATATATTGATAAAGAATCGCTCAATTTGTTTATTGGAATATTTTGAACAATTCTGAGCTATTGTTTATTAATATATTCGATATATATATTTTTTTTTTGAAAATTCAAATAAAAGAATTTAAAATCAATGATCCTAGAAACCTATAATAATGAAAAAGATTTAATTGTAATACATTTTTTTTAACTTTTTCATCATCGTATAGGATTGGACACTTTGTTTTTGAAAATTAAAAAAAACGGATATGAAATCAGGAACCCAAAAGAACCCATAAAAAAATTGGGTTGAAATGGAACCATTTTTGAAGTTTATAACAACTTCTCATGGCTCTAGTCCACAGCGCGACGGCCCTGCTCAACTTTGTCGCACCCCCACCACCTCGACGATTGTCTTGCGACCAAAATTTTTCGCCGGAAACCTATTTTCCGTCGGAACGAGTCTTACTATAATTTCGAGCGACCGAATTGGTCTAGGTGGTGGGGATGCGATAAAGTTGAGCAGAACCGTCGCGCTATGGGCTAGAATCATGAGAAGTTGTGAAAAATTCCAAAAATGGTTCCATATCATTTGTTTAAATTTCTATAATGATATAATGGAAAGCAAACGCGAAGAAAAAAAACATCAAACAACACATGAATTATATCTGTCATCCTCTCTGTAGACTCGAATATCTCTATTATTTATTTTGTAAAGAACGCGAATCGCGCACACCTCGAACCAAAAGAAACAGTGTTGGGTAAGTTACTTTTTTTTGAGTAACTGGTCACAGTTACGTTACTTAACGGAAAAAAGGTTTTATAGTTTAAAAATCAAAATAACTAAGATGATAACTCATAAAAACTTAATTTAAAAGGAATAGGCTTTCAACCAAACATTTGTCTTCTTACCCAAAAAATATGACATTTTTTTACCAGAAAAAATTAATTTTCAAGCCAAAAGAACGAGTTTTCAACAAAAAAGTTACTTTTCACCCAAATTTGGACTTTTTACCAAAAATGTTAAATTTTTAACAAAAGACATGAATTTTCAAACAAATAGTTGAATTTTCATACCGAATTATATTTCAACAAAAAAGTTAATTTTCAACCAAATAGTATAATTTTCTACCATTTTGAAACCAAAAAGACGAATTTTCAACCGAATAGTTGAATTTTTTAGCAAAATATTTGAACTTTTCACCATAAAAAAAAAACCCCAATTGGAAAGAAAATAGTTACATTTTCTACGAGAGATGAATTTTCAACCTAAGTTATGAATCTTTAATCAAACAACTAAATTTTCAAGAAAGTAAGTATACATTCAAACAAGTAGTAACTTTTTTGTTGAAAATTCGTCTTTTTGGTTTAAAATAGTAGAAAATTTAACTACTTGGTTGAAAAATAACTTTTATGTTGAATATTAATTGGGTATAAAAATTCAACCATTCATTTGAAAATTCATGTATTTTGTAGAAAATTTAACATTTTTGGTAAAAAGTCCAAATTTGGTTGAAAAGTAACATTTTCGTTGAAAAATCGTTCTTTTGGCTTGAAAATTAATTTTTCGTAGTAAAAAAACTTTCATATTTTTTGGATGAAACTAAGGAAGTTGAAAAAGTTACTTTATAGGTAACTTGAAGTTACTTTATAGGTAACTTGAAGTTACTTTATCTAGTAACTGTAACTAGTCACATTTTTCCGCTGAGTAACGGAACTATAACCAGTTACTCAAAAAAAAAAGTCACTTACGCAACACTGTTTCGTTTTGTTCGAGGTGTGCACGGTTCGCGTTCTTTACAAAATAAACAATAGAGATATTCAAGTCTACAGAGAGTATGACATTTATAATTCATGTGTTGTTTCTTGTTTTTCTTCTATGCGTTTGTTTTCCATTATATCGTTATCGAAATTTAAAGAAATGAAATGGAACCATGTGTGGAATTTTTGATAACTTCTCATGGCTCTAGTCGACAGCGCGACGGCCCTGCTCAACTTTGTCGCATTTCCACCACCTCGACTAATTTTGTCGCAAGGAATCACAGTAAGACTCGTTCTGACGGAAAATAGGTCAACTGTTTTTTAATACTTAGAATTGATTTGACGACGACTTTGCGACATCCTATGTCGATGTCGTTAAGATCTCTTTACGATATCGTAAAGACGTCGTACACAGAAAAAAAGTACTTGATTTAAGTCGGAAATTCGGCTTATTTCAAGGTGAAACAAAAAGAAGCATAGACAATCTGAAATTAGGAATTACATCTGAACATTAAATAAGGGGATTCTATTCCTGAAATTCAGGTAGGGACTTTTTGAAATTCAGGGAGGCACAACCTGAAATTCAGGTAGAGACGCTCTTCAATTAAGAATATATGTATACTAAAAGCTAATGTAACCTTAAATTCATACTTTATCGTAACTGAAACTAAGGCATATATACACTAATATTAAGACATACATGGACTGAAATTAAGTATATATTGGAATTGAAATAAGGGTAAAATTTTAACTGAAAACAAGAAAGCAGAAAAAGTTTATTATTACGATTCTATATTACAAAAACTATATTTTTATTACATAAACATGGATTCAAATTAAATGAGATAAATCTTCAAGAAAATTAAATTTTAATAAATTTAAAATACATTCTTACGTTAAATATATCACTTTTTTGTAATTTTGATGAAGATTTACCCTATTTCTTTAATTTGAATTTATTTTTACGTAACAAAAATATACTTTATGCAATGTAGAATCGTAATCATAAGAAAACTTGTTCTGCTTTTCTGCTTTCATGTATGAAAAAATATGCTGTAATAAAATGTAGGTATAAAATGAAAGCAGAAAAGTGTAATTAATTGAAACAATTTCCATGTTTATTTATTTCTAATAAGTAATTTCATACCTTATCAAAAACAAGTTTCAAACATTTAAAAGCTTACATATCTAAGTATAAATATTCCTCTTAAGGTAATTAAGGGATTATACAATATACTTATGAACAGTTCTTTACATTTTCTAAATCCAATAAAATGACATTATAAACGAATACACTGATGTGATGAATTGTGGCGACTATTGGTCCGCGACATTAAAGTATTTCTAAGTAGTTCAAAGCATGAATGTGTCTGATATTTCATACAGTACTGCTTTACATATCTAAGTATAAAATATTCCTCTTGAGGATAATCACAGAATTATAAAGCATATACTTATAAACAGTTTCTTACACGTGTAAAATACAATAAACAATAAAATATAGTATAACATACGGAACAATTTGACAAGTTATGATGACTATTTGTCCGTAACATTAAAATAATTGTAACTGGTCCAAAGCATTGATAATTGTTTGATATTTCACAAAATACTTGGAGAACCTCTGCTGGAAAAAAATCAGCTCCAATAAATATAAATGGCATTCTCCCATCGTTAGGTAATCAATATTAAAAACCCAGTAGACAACATGAAGGTACAAAAGGGCAATTTAAACAAAATTATCCATAAACTTAAAAGATACCTGAAACATGTGGATGATGTGCCTCGTATTGCTGTTGCTCGATACTCGTCTCATTTTGAAAACGTCGGCCACTTTTAGTAATATCTCAACACTTATTCGATCATGTGAGAGAGCGTCTATGTTTAGATCGAGTAAAAAATGATTGACCAATTTTGGTAATGCTTTCATCCAGCGTTTTTTCAACTGGAAGTTTGATAAACCAACTTCGTATTCAAATTCATACATCAACTGGAAAAGTGAAATTTGTTCACTGTTAGATATTATGATTCATGCAAAGTATACGGGCATGTGGAATTGTGAACACAAGAAGTAGATTAGGCATTTCCGACTTAATTTTAACGCTAGATTCGAATGTGGCCGCAAAAATACTCCATCAGGTCAGGATTTCGATTCTGGTAGAAATATCTGACAGAAAGTTCTGTCAGAATCTATCCAATCGTTTCCATTTCTTTCAGAACTTTTCCGAGATCTGCATCCAAACCTTTACGAAAATTTTTGATAAGAAAATCAATATAATACTTTAAGCAAGAATCCTTTTAATTTGATTTATAATTGATTTATAAGCCATTTGTACCGTCTTGAAATTTTCGGTCAAAATTATTCAAACTTTCTAATAGAAGCGGGAAGCTTGGAATGCAGATCTCGGAATGAATCTGAAAGAAAATTGTACCTAAATCTATCCAAAATATCGTATTTGACATCTTTGCCAGGGGAGATAGTCTAACCTTACAGTGCAAAAAATGCCATTATTAGCATTTTTATAGAGGTGTGCAGTCATTTGTTCGAATTTTTAATACAAATTTAGAAACGCTTGGAAAAATGGATTTTCCGGAATAGAAAAAAAAAATAAATGTATATCAAATTGGTTTGATTTCCTTAAGCTATTACAATTTTTTAAATTAGAATAACTACTTTTTTTAGTAAAGAAATGAACCCAAAGGTCAAGTCGAATTTCTGAAATTCGATTTATTCGAATGTCGAAGATTCGACTTGACTTTTGGATGCATTTTTTAACAAAAAAGAATAAGTTATTTTGATTTTAATTATTTCAATAATCCAAAGAAATCAAGCCGGTTTATGAACAGTAAAATTATTTCTATTTCGAAAAATCCAATGGTTCAAGCGTGTCTAAATTTGTATTACGTACAAATTCGAATAAACGACTGCACACCTCTAATTTTCGATCATCTATAGAA
>JAABKJ010001423.1:17145-30673 GCA_011634705.1 Andricus grossulariae | reverse complement strand
CACCTTTTTTGCTTGGCAATTCAACAAATTAGGTTCAAAATTCAAATTTTCGGTTGAAAAATTCCTCTTTTTTATTGGATCCAACTGTTTTTGGTTTAAAACAAAATCTTATTTTGGTTGCTTATTCTTTTCTCTTGCTGAAAATTAATTTTGTTAAGTAAAAATTTAAGTATGCCATGTTTAGTCGGAAATTTATCTACTTTGGTTGAAAATTAAACTATTCAGTTGAAAATTCATGTATTTTGTTGAAAATTCGTCTTTTGTGGTTAAAAATGAATTTTTTTAAATTAAAATATAACTATTCCATTTTTTTGTTAAAAATTTATGTTTTGAGGTTGAAAGTTTGTCTTTTTTGCTAGAAAATTTATATTCTTAGTCGAAAATTCAACTTTTGGTTAAAAATTCCTCTTTTTTTTTGGTTAAACATTTAACTATGTTTTGGAAATTCACGTATTTTATTAAAAATCTATCTTTTCGGTAAAAAAAATCAATCTTTTTTAGTTAAAAATTAATGTATTTTATTGAAAATTTGAATTTTTTTATTGATAATTTTCACCTTTTTTGCTTGGCAATTCAACAAATTAGGTTCAAAATTCAAATTTTCGGTTGAAAAATTCCTCTTTTTTATTGAATCCAACTATTCTTGGTTTAAAACAAAATCTTTTTTGGTTGCTAATACTTTTCTCTTGCTAAAAATTAATTTTGTTAACTAAAAATTTAAGTATGCCATGTTTAGTTGAAAAGTTATCTACTTTAGTTGAAAATTAAATTATTGAGGTTAAAATTCGTCTTTTTTTGGTAGAAAATTTATATTTTCAGTCAAAAATTCGAATTTTGGTTACAAATTCCTTTTTTTTCTTTAAAAATCCCTTTTTTTTTGGTTAAAAATTTAACTATTTTTTTGAAAATTCACGTATTTTCTTTAAAAAATTTCTTTTCGATAAAAGACTAAATCTTCTTTAGTTAAAAATTAATGTGTTTTATTAAAAATTTGTATTTTTCTGGATAATTTTCATCGGTTTGCTTGAAACTTCAACAAATTAGGTTCAAAATTCATTTTTTATTGAAGATTGATCACCGCTTAGAAATTGATTTCATCGATCAAAAACTAGACTATTTTGTTGAAAATTATTCTTTTTTTAGTTGGAAATTCATTTATTTTCCTTAATTTTGTCTTCTTAAAAGTTCAACAATTTTGTTGGAAATTAACTCTTTTGTTAAAAATACATATTTTCAAGTTGAAAACTCAACTGCTTTGTAGAAAATGTATCTTTTTGGCTTCAAAATTCAACACTAGGGATTAAATTTCTTTCCTTTATTGGCTGAAAAATATTTTGGTTTCATAATTTAACTATTTTTGAAAATTCCTCTTTTTTGTGAAAATTAATCGTTTTTACTGAGTTCAAAAATAATTTTTTTGAGTTGAAAACTTAACTATTTGATTAAAGATTAATTTATTTTGTTGAAAATTGTTTGTAGTAAAAATTTTTTGTACTTAAAATAATTCCATCGACCCCCCCCCCCCCAATTGTTTTACGAAATTTGTGGATTACCCCTTATTTTAATATTGTGTAAATATATAAATTTTTAAGACCTGTTTTCAATGTAAAATTCTTTTTTTCGAATGTATTTTTTTTATAAACACGTATTTTTTCTAGGAAAATTATTAATTTTTTCGGATTTTTTAGTGTTCATATTTCCCAATGAGAGTGTGCAAGTGGTATTTTGAACGAAATATTTATTCTGGAATTTATCTTTATAGTCAAAGATTTCAAATTGTTTCTACTTATTTTAATCGATTTTTATGATTTCCAAAGATTGCATTTGATTTTTTGGGGTTTCGATAAATGTTTAGAGAACTGTATGGGATAAATTAAATTTTATTTCAAGAGATTTCTACGATTTTCAACGATTTTATGAGATATGAATGAATTCCCAAAATTTCAAATGTTTTTCAAGATTTTAAGTTATTTTAAACGATTCCAAAGAATTTCATGAGATTTACAAAATGTCAATGAATTTCCAAGGATTTCAAGGAATTTAAAAAAATTTCACATAGGACCTCAAAGTATTTAAATTTAAATGGATAATTTACCGAATGGTAATTTACCGACAGTCGATAACAGTTCGTGTCCATGCTATGATTGCCACCAGTCGGTAGGGTAGATCAATTCCTAGCAAACGTTTATCGAATGTCAGGTAGGAACTTACATTGCCAACTGATGACAGGGTAGCAACCTACATTATCGGCGCAAGATAATATGGGAATCTATGTTACCTTCAGTCGGTATTGTCGTAATATATATTGCAATTAGCCCTAAAGTGGAAACAGACTGGTAGCATATTTAGCACGGGTACGAACCATTATCGGCTGTCGGTAAATGGCCAGTCACTGGTTTACCATCGCTTGGCTCGGAACAGAACCGGTGTCACCACACTGGCTTAGATATACTGATTTCAAAGTATTTTGATCGATATTAATTAAAATTTAAGCGATTTTGAAGATATTAAGGGAATTCACCAATTTTTGCTACAATCGTTTTTTATTTATTGATTCAACTGTTGAAATATCGACTATTAAATATCCAACTGTTCAAAATTAAAAATTAAAAAAAGTCTATTTTATCGAAAATGGGTGGCTGTTCCCGAATAATATTTTGGCAAATTGATATTCATCGAATACTATCAGTAGAAAATTTATTATATTTGAGCAGAAAATACAAAATTTAATCATCTCCTTATTTTTTTAAATAAATTAAATTAATAATAGATCTTGGTTTATTTTTAAACTTTCCTGACCCAAGATGAAATAAAATGTTAAATGAAGTAAAAATATATTCTGGGAATCGGCTTATTTGACTCATTATTATGAATTCTATTATTAAATTTTTTTAATTTCCAGTTGTCCTGGTTTAGATTTTAAATTGGTAACCAAAATCCTGGAAATACCGCAGACAGTAGAAATTAGCAGATGGCTTCTTTTAGCCCGAGGAAAAATCGAAGACTTGAGAAAATTTGTCGACATCCTTTCTGGATGCCGAAGTGAATATTTAGGAATTGGAAGGAAAGGATTGTTCCAATATTAAATCCTTTGTCACCGCTTTAAAGTTATAGAAAGAATTAATTATTGTTTCATTAAAAATTGCGTGTAAATCAGTTTTTATTTCCAAATAATTCTACAAATTCAAATTCGTCGAAGAATCTAACTAACTATTTTTGGTTGAAGATTGATTGTTTTTAGTTGAACATTCGACTGCTGAATTTTTCATTAAGAATGTTGAACATTTATTTTATTAGTTAAAAATTGATTTATTAATATGTAAATCCTTCTTTTTTTGTACAAAATCTATTTTTCTAATTAAAAATTCTACTACTTGGTTGAAAGTTGAATTGCTTTGTTAAAAATTCATTTAATCGGTTGAAGATTCAACTATACTTTTGAAAACTTATATTGTTCAAAATTAATTTTTTCATCTTAAGTTTCCAGCATTCCATTATTGTTTGAAAATTGACCCTTTTTGGTTGAAAATTCAGCAATTCAAATTTTGATTAAACAATTTAATTTTTCATATTGGTTGAAAATTGTTCGTTTTTAGCTGAAAATTTAACGATTTAGTTAAAAATTGGTATATTTTTGTGTAAATTCGTGTTTTTTGTACAACATAAATTTTCTTAATTGAAAATTTAACTTCTTGGTTATAGGTTGAACTACTTTATTAAAAATTCATTTTGTCGGTTGAAGATTCAACTATTTGGCTGAAGATTTTATTTAAATAAAAATTTCTTTTATATCTTAAAATTTAACTATTTCATTATTGGTTAAAAATTGTTCGATTATTTATAGTTGAAAATTCAACAATTTGGTTGAAAATGGATGTATTTTGATGTAAATTCTTCTTTTTTTTGTAAAAAAGTAATTTTCCTAATTAAAAATTCAACTACTTGATTGAAGGTTGAACTACTTTTTTTTAAATTCATTTAATCGGTTGAAGATTTCTCTATTTGGCTGAAGTTTTTTTTTTAATTACTTCTTTTATCTTTAAATTCAGCTATTCCATCACTGGCTGGAAATTGCTCGTTTTTAGTTGAAAATTCAACAATGTATAGTATTTTTTTTAATTTTTTTTTTTGTACAAAATTAATTTTTGAAATTGAAAATTCAACAATGTGGTTGAAAATTGATGTATTTTGTTGTAAATTCGTCTTGTTTATACAAAATTAATTTGCTTAATTGAAAAATTAACTTCTTGGTTAAAAGTTGAACTGCTTTGTAAAAATTCAATCTTTGGTTAAAAATTCATCTTTTTGGTTCAAAAATTCATCTCATTCGATAAAAATTTTATATTTTCTGGTTGGAAATGCAACTTTTAAGCCGGATGAAAATTTTCAGTAAAAATTAGAATGTATAGCAGAAAGCTAAGTTGTTAGTGAATGTTCAAATTTGCATTCAAAAAACCTAATTTTTAGAAAAAAAGGAATAACGAATTTAGGGATTCCATTTTTGATTGTTAATTTAACTTTTTTAGTTGAAAATTCAACTATTTGGCTTAAAATAGAAATACTTTGTTAAAAATTCATTCCATTGGTTGTAGATTTAACAGTTTTGTTAAAAATTCATGTTTTTTTTTTGTTGAAGATTCATAATTTTAATTGAAGATTCGTCCTTTTGGATTGTAAATTTAAGTGTCTTTGAGAAATTCTTCTTTTTGGCTTGAAAATTCAATTATTGAAAGTTCATATTTTTAGGTTGAAAATTCAACTATTTCGTTGAAATTTTAATTATTATGATGAAAAATTAACTGTTTTATAAAAAATGTCCTGTTAAAAAGTCCTGTTTTTTATGAGAGAATGCGTCTTTTGGGATTAAAAATTTACCTTTTTGCTAAAAAAGTTTTTCGTCAAAAATGCAACTGTCTGCTAAAAGATTCGTCTTTTTCCCCTGAAAATTTTACCATTTGCTTGATAATGTATGTTTTTGTTTGAAGTTTCATTTATTTCATTTAAAAATTTTACCAATTGGTTCAAAATTCATTTTTGTAGGTTTAAAATTCAACTATGTGCTTAAAAATTAAACTATTTTGTTGAAAATTTAATTATTTTGTTGAAAATTCCACCTATTTTCTTTAAAAATAATATTTTTTGTTAGAGAATTCATTTTTTTTGTATTGAAAATTCATCTCTTAAGGTAAAACAGTTCTTGGTTGAAAATTTAACTGTCTTCTGAAAGATTCATCTTTTCACCCTGAAAATTTGACTATTGGCTTGAAAATTTATATTTTTTTGGTTGAATTTCAAAGTATTTTTGTTTCAAAATGCTACCAATTGCTTAAAAATTTATTTCCGTAGGTTTGAAATTCAACTTTGTGGTTAAAAATTCGACTAATTTGTTGAGAATTTAATTATTTTGTTAAAAATTCAACTGTTTGCTTCAAACATAATCGTTTTTATTGAAAATTCATATATTTTGATAAAAAATTCAACTGTCTTCTAAAATATTCTTTATTTTGGCTTGAAAATTCAACTATTGGGTTAAAAACTCGTATGCTTTTGGATAATATGTAATTTTTTTTGTATAAAGATTCTACTATTAGATCAAAAATTAATCCTCGTAAGTTCAAAATTAAAGTATTTAGTTGCAATTTTTATTTTTCTGGGTCGAAAATTCAACTATTTTGTCAAAAAGTTATATTTCTCATTAGATAATTTTTCTCCGGATTAAAAACTCATCTATTTTTAAATAAAAATTCATCTAATTTGGTAGAAAAGTTCTTTGTTGGAAAATTATTTATTTTGTTGCAAATTCAACTATTTGCTTCAAAATTCATCTTTTTTTATTAAGAATTCACCTCTTTTGGTACGTTTTTAGTTAAATTCCAGATTCTTGTTTGAAAATCCTAAAAATTGTTTAAAAATTCAACTATTTTCTTAAAAATATAATTATTTTGTTGAAAAGTTTTTGGGTGAAAATTCAACTGTCTTTTAAAACATTCGTTTTTTTGTTAAAAATTCAACTATGTGGTTAAAAATTGCACTTTTTTGTTGAAAATTCAATTATCTAGTTGAAAATTAAATTATTTTCTTAATAAATCATCTTTTCTGTATCGAAAAGCTATTTCTTTTGGTAGAAAAATCCTAGATTGAAAATTCAACTGTGTTCTAAAAGATTTGTCTTTTTGGCTTAAAAATTTGACTATTTGATTGAAAATTTATGTTTTTGGTTAAATTTTAGCGTTTATTTGCTTAAAACTTCTACCAATTATTTGAGATTTATTTCCGTAGGTTTAAAATTCAACTATGTGGTTAAAAATTCGAATAATTTGTTGAGAATTTAAATTATTTTGTTGAAAATTCAACTATTCATTTGAAATTTCTATTTTTATAGGTCGAAAATTAAACTATTTTGTCAAAAAGTTATATTTTTTTATTATATAATTCATTTTTTCGGATTCAAAATTCATCTTTTTCGCATTAAAAATTCATCTGACTTGGTAGGAAAGTTCTTTGTTCAAAAATTTAACTTTCTTTTAAAAGATTCGTCTTTTTTCCTGAAAATTTGACTATCTGCTTGAAGTATTATGTTTTTTTTTATTTTAATTTGTTTTTTTAAATTGAATTCTGTATGTTTAAAATATAAATATGTGGTTAAAAATTCAACTAATTCGTTGAAAAATTGATTATTTGTTTGGAAATTCAACTATTTGCTTCAAAAATCATCTTTTTTATTGAAAATTCATTTCTTTTGCTAGAAAATTCAACCGTCTTCTAAAGTATTAGTCTCTTTGTCCTGAAAATCGGACTATTTGCTTGAAAACTTATACGTTTTTAGTTAATTTGAATTTTTTGTTTAAAAATCCTACCAATTGTTTGAAAATTCATCTTCGTTAAAATTCAACTATTTTGTTGAAAATCTAATTATTTTGTTCAAAAGTTCTTGAGTGAAAGTTCAACTGCCTTTTAAAACATTCGTTTTATTTTTGTTAAAAATTCAACTATTCGGTTGAAAATTCATCTTTGTGGGTTTAAAATTCAACTATTTGGTTAAAAATTGCACATTTTTATCGAAAAGTCAATCATCTTGTTGAAAATTTAATTATTTTCTTAATAAATCATCTTTTTTTTATTGAAAATTTATCTCTTTTGGTAGAAAAGTTTTAGATTAAAAATTCAACTGTGTTCTAAAAGATTCGTCCTTTTGGCTTGAAAATTCAACTATTTGCTTGAAAAATTGTATGTTTTTGGTTGAATTTCAATATTGATCATTTACAAATTCTACCAATTGGTTGAAAAAATTTGTTGTCTCTTGAAAATTCAACTATTTTGTTGATGAATCGTCTTTTTTGGTTGAAAATTCATCTTTTCAGGGATAAGATTTAACTGTTTTGGAAAACATTCAATTTATTAGTTTAAAAATTTCTTTTCTTCTTTTAAAAATTTCTCATTTCTTTTTTAAAATAATTTATTTCACTATTTACGTGTAAAATCACCCTATTCCTCGGTTAGAGAACATTTCTGGAATTTTTTCATAATCTACATTTCCTAAATAAAAATTTATAAAAGTATACTTTTCAACTAGGTCATTCCTACATTCACAAACTTGCTCAATTTTGTATGAAAAACTTGGAACGTCTTTCCACCAGACTTGAACTCTGTCTCTCTCTAATTATCCTATTTTAATTTTCTCCAGTGTCTTAGAATTTAATGAGACACTTTGCCCTCTTAAGTAGATCTCAAATTGGAAGATACTCTTTAAATAACATTTGTCCTCTTAATCTCCAGACGCCCTAAATTAATAAATAACAAACCCATTTCCGACTATAATTCCATTTTTTGTTTGTCTATGGCGAAGCAGTAAAAAGTTGGTAGCATTCATCCCTCTTAAATTATTCCCGGATGACGTCTTCCCTTCAGACGAAATTCTCTCCGAGGGACATTTATTTCAATAATTCCTTGGACCGTTCTAAAGTTGACATTTTATTAATAATTAGGGCTGACAGCGGTCAATTATGGGAGAATTTGATATCAAAATCATCTGCACCTTTCACCAGTTGAAGAAATCTTTTATAAATTAAAAAAAATAATTTATATTTAAATTTGAAAATTTCGCATGTATTATCTACTACTACTTCCCCCTCTCCTTACTTCCTCTACCCCTCATTACCCCTTCCCCTACTCCCACTTACCCCCCCTATCACCCAACTACTCCACACACCCCCTACCCTCACTTCCCATGCTACCCCTTTCCCATTTCTCCCATTTCTCCTACTTCCCTTCCCCTCATTTCCACTCACCTCCATTAATTCCACCCTCCTTATTTGCCTTAATTCCCCTCCCCTCATTTCCATAACTTCCCCTACTCCCCGCCCTCTTATTTCACCTACTTCTTCTTCTTCCCTTCTCATAATTTTCTTCTCTCACTTCCCTTAGTTCTTCTCCCATAATTTTCCTTCACTTCATGTATTTCTCCTCCAATATTTTCCTCACATTTTAACTACTTCTCCCCCTCATTTTCTCTAACTTCTCCTACTTCTTTTCTCATAATTTTTCCTTACTCTACCTTTAACCCCTCCCCTTATTTCTCATCACCTCTCCCCTTTACGCATAATTTCCCTTCACTTCCTGTATCTTTTTTCCCATATTTTCCTCACATTTTAACTACTTCTTCCCCTCATTTCCTCTCACTTCTCCTACTTCTTCTCCGATAATTTTTCCTCTTTCTACCTTTTACCCCTCCCCTTATTTCTCCTCACCTCCCCTCTTCACCCCAATTCTCATTCCACCTCAGTTCCCCTACTTCTTCTCCTATAAATTCCCCTCATTTCTTCTTCTTCTTCTGCTATAATTTCTCTTCACTTTACTTTCTATCCCTCACCTCAGTTTCCCTGACTTGCCCTCCCTCATTCACCCTTCTTCACAACTTATAATTTCCTTTCATTCAACCCCAGTTCCCCTACTTCTCCCATAATTTCCCCTCCATACCCTTACTTCTCCTCACATTTTCCGCTTACTTCATCTATTTCCACAACGTATTTCCCCTCACTTCTCCTACTTGTCCACCCCTCATTTCCTATCACTATCCCTACGTCCACCCCATAATTTTTCATTATTTTCCCTAATTACCCTTCCCCAATTTTTCCTTGATCCCCCTCTCCTTATTTTCCCTCACTCCCAACACTTCCCCTCCCCTCATTTCCCCTCACTACTACGAAACCCAAAAAAGTGAAAAAGAAAATGATTTAATCCGAAAAAGTGACCAAAATTCACAAAAATTCAAGGTAAATTCCAAAGAATTCAAATGAATTGGAATCAATCACAAAAAATTCCATTGATTTCAGTAAAATTGAAGTGAATTTATAGCAGTTTAAGGAAAATAAGAAAATTGAAGTGAATTGAAAAAAATTTTTAAAAAGTATGAAAAAATTAATTGAATTCAATAAGCTTGAAATAAATTTGGAAACATTTAAGGTGATTGAAAAAAAAAATCCCAAGAGTTCAAGGTGATTTTAAGACACTTTAGGTTGAATAAAACAAAGGCTTTTATTTTTTATTTTTAATCCACTGAATTGAGTAGAATTTAGTGAATTTAAAAGAATTTAAGTAAATTAAATAAATTTAAGATAATTTCAAAGAATTCAAAATAATTTAAAAGAATTCGGGATAAATTATTAATAATGCAGAATGAAATATTAAGAATTCAAGGTGAATTTTAAATGAATTGCAAAAAATATTTCAAAATTTCTTTAAATTTTTAAATACCTAGGAAATACGTCACTTCTTGTAAATGAATTCTTTTAAATTCATTTAAATATTATAAAATTCCGTGACATTTTATGAAATCTGATATTTTTCGAATTCCTAGTAAATTTATTGAAATATCTTGAGCGCCAATGAAATCTCTTAAAATCATTAAATCCTTTGAAATCACTTTAAATTATTGTAATCTTCTAAAAATAACTTCAAATATTTCAAATTCTGCAAAATCTTCTGAAATCTCTTAAAAATTTTTTAAGCTGTTGGAAACTATTTAGAATTTTAAAAAATAGCCCGAAATCTATAAAATTCTTCAAAATTCCTTAAAATTATTGAAATCATTTGAAAATCCCTAAATTTTTTTAAATTATTTAAAATCTTCGGAAATACCTTGGAATATTTGAAAATCTTTGAAATCTTACGAAATTCCTCAATTCTTCTAAATAAATTTTTTTTAATTTATTACAATAATATAAAGTCCCGTGAAATTCTATGAAATCTGATCATATTTTCTGAAATTTTGGAAAATTAATTGAAATAACTTGAAAATTTTTTAAATCAATTAAAATCATTAAAATCATGGGAAATCTTATAAAATCCCTTGGAATCTCTTAAAATATTTTAAAATTTTGGTTGAAAAATTATATTTTTTAGTTGAAAATTCAATTATTTGGTTGAAAATTCAAGTACTTGATCGAAAATTCATGTATTTTGTTGCTAATTGATCTTTTTTTGTCGAAAATTAATCTTCTTGGTTAAAAAATTATCTTTTTGGTTGAAAATTGAATTTTTTGGTTGAATGTTGAACTCTTTTGTTAATAATGAAATTTTTTGTTAATGATTCATGATTTCAGTTCAATGGTTTCTCTTTTGTTGAAAATTTAACAATTCTGCTAAAAACCCGTTTTTTGGTTGAGAATTAATTTTCTGCCCTGAAAATGTAACTATTTCATTTTTGGTTTTTTGGGGGGGGGGGTTTGGTTGAGGATTCAACTATTTTGTATAAAAATTCGTATTTTCTGATTGAATTCAACTGCTTTTGATTTAAATTTTAAAACTCTTTTTTTTGTTGAAATATTAACTATCACATGTTTCGTTAAAAATTCATTTTCTTTTTTTGTTAAAAATTCAACTAATTGGATTAAAGTTGAACTACTTTGTAACAATCCTTTTTTTTGTTTGTTAAAGTTTCAACATTTCAGTTTGAAATGTAATAATTCAGTCGTAAATAAACTTTTCTCTTGAAAATTCATATAATCGGTTCAAAAATTAAACTCTTTTTTGGAAAGTTCCTCTTTTTGGCTTGAAAACTCAACAATTTGGAAGAAAATTAAACTATTTGGTCAAAAAAGAAATTTTTGGTTGACAATTTATATTTTAAGTTAAAAATTCAACTACTTGGGTAGAAAATAGAACTACTTAGTTTGAAATTAAACTATTTAATTGAAAATTCAACCATTTTTTCGAAACTTGTTTCTTTTATTAAAAATTAATTTTTCATCTGCAATTATAGCTATTCCAGTTCTGATTGGAAATTTTACTTTTTTTAATTGAAGATGCAACAATTTGGTAGGAAAATAAACTTTTTGGTTGAAAATTTATCTGCTTTGGTAGAAAATTAAACTACTTCGTGTAAAATTAATTTATTTCAATACTTAAATATTTTGTTGAAAATTCGTGTTATTCTCTGTTAAAAATCAATTCTTTATCTGAAATTATAGCTATTCCAGTTTTTGCTTAAAATTTTTTCTTTGGGTGTAAGAAATGTAACTATATGGTAAAAAATCCATATATTTTTTGAAAATACATCTGTTTGGGTTGAAAATTAATCTTTTTTATTGAAAATAAATTTCTCATTTTGGTTGAGGATTCATCTATTTTGTTAAGTATTATCCTTTTTGTTTTGGAAATTCAACTACTTCGTTGAAGTTTCAACTTCCTTGATTGAAAATTAACCTTCTCGTATAAAATTCTTCTCTGATTTAAAAGTCAACTGTTTCATCAAATATTTGAATTTTTAGCTTAAAAACTTAACTATGTTATTGAAAAATTTTCAACTTAGGTAAAAAATTAATCTTGTTCATTGAAAAATCATCTATTTGGTACAAGATTGAATTTTTTTTCAAACTCGTCTTTTTTGTTGAATTTAACTGAATGATACTTAGTTGTTTTTTTTTAAATTAGATTTTTTAACTAGAAATTTATGTGCGTTATTAAAAACTCGTCTTTGGGTAGAAAATTAGTATTCTGCACTGAAAATTCATCTTTGAAGGTTTAAAATTGAGCTATATGGAGATAAATTCAATCATTTTGTTGAAAGTTTAACTATTTTGTTGAAAATTCTAATATTTTTTTGGGTCATCTTTTTTGTCGAATATTCTTTCTCTTAGAGTGTCACGGAATTTGTGGACCCCTACCTAATTCATTGAAATAAAAGAGACAAAAGTGATATTTTTATTTTAAAAAGTGACTAAAAAGTGATTTAAAAAAGTGACTGAAAGTAACTCTGTTCTTGAGAGCTCCTTACAGAAATTTCCTTCCTTTTGCAATTTTCATTTCAGAATCCCTGACTTCTTCCTGATTTTTAGGTTCTCCCTGACCTGCGGTCACCCTGAAAAATCTACACAATAATTTATCGAGGATCAATTTCAAATTGTCAATTCGTTCAACGTTGCATTTTTCTTCCTATTGGAACCGAGCACTTGGCTCTGGTCGGTTTGCTTGGCTAGCAGTTTTTTATCGCATTCGTTGCAACGTCAATCGAGGTCAGTCGTCGATATGAAAATTAGCGGACAATAATAGCATAAGTAAAAAAATTTCTGCAAAAAATCTTAAGACTTATCAATTTCTCTATTGCTATACTTTTTGGGGGGAAAGCTTAAGGTTAATCCATTAAAATTTGTCTCAACTAGGTTGCGAATTTATAAATGGAAAACTTGTTTTCAAGGATAATATTAGAAGAAATTCATTGTGCAGTAGAGCCTGTCAGATTTCGAAAAATATGGTCACAAGCTGGTTGAGGCGAAAGTCAACGGATTGACCCATATAATGTAGCTAATGAATAATTTATCGAGGATGCGTCAAGTTCCCGCAGTATGGTGCATTGGTACCAGGAGAGGAGAAAATGTTGAGAGATTGTGCCCCTGCATCAAATCTCGTTCCTCGTCCGCCACACTGAACCTTCCCTTTCCATCCTTTCCATCCATGAACATTGCAGGATACGCGCTGCTTCTCTTTTCCATTTCCGTTTCATCCGAGCACTGTAATCTGGAAAAACTAGGGTTTCTTTTTTTTAATCTTTAAATAGGTGAACACAATACGAGGTGGATCGAAAAACTTTTGAAAAGGCATCTATGATGTAAAGAAGATCCCTTATTGTAAAAACAACAGTTGACGTTTCGAAAAATTGATGCTCTACTTATCAGGAAATAATGATTCAAATTGATAAAAAAATCATCATTCATAGTTCAGACCAGAAAAAACCTCTATGTGGTAAACAAGATCCTTCATTATGAGAAACAACAATCGATGTTTCGGAAAATAAATGCTTTCCTCATCGAGAAACAATAATTCAAATTGAACATAAAGAATTTATCATTCATCCATCATTCATACTTTAGATTGCAAAAGACCTCTATGTGGTCCCAGATCCTTTATTATAAACAAACAACAGTCAACTTTTCGAAAAAGAAATGCTTTCCTCGTCAGGAAAAAATAATCCAAATTAGTCAAGAAGAATTCATCATTTATCCTTCATTCATGCTTCAGACCAGACACGATC
>JAABKJ010001423.1:0-17045 GCA_011634705.1 Andricus grossulariae | reverse complement strand
CAGACCGGAAAAGACCTCTATGTAGTACACAAGATCCTTTATTATAAAAAAAACTGTCGACGTTTAGAAAAACAAATGCTCTCCTCATCAGGAAAAAATAATCCAAATTAGTCAAGAAGAATTCATCATTTATCCTTCATTCATGCTTCAGACCAGACACGATCTCTATGATATGAAGAAGATCCTTTATTGTAAAAAACAACTATCGATGTTCCGGAAAATAAATGCTTTTCTCATCAGAAAACAATAATCCACATTAATTACAAAGAATTCATCCTTCTTTCATACTTCAGACCGGAAAAGACCTCTATGTAGTACACAAGATCCTTTATTATAAAAAAAACTGTCGACGTTTAGAAAAACAAATACTCTCCTCATCAGGAAAAAATAGTCCAAATTAGTCAAGAAGCATTCATCATTTATACTTCATTCATACTTCAGACCAGACAAGACCTCTATGATATAAAGAAGAATCTTTATTTAAAAAAACACATTTGACGTTTCGAAAAAAATGCTCTCCTCATCAGGAAACCATAACCCAAAATAGTCAAAAAGAATTAATCCTTCATTCATAGTTTAGAACAGATAAGACCACTATGATGTAAAGAAGATCCTTTATTGTAAAAAAACAGTCGGCATTTCAAAAGCAATAATCCAAATAAGTCAAAAAGAATTCATTATTCATACTCTATTCATACTTCAAACCAAGAAGGAAAAGCAAAAAAGAAACCCTCTATGATATAAAGATCCTTTACTGTAAAAAACAATAGTCGACGTTTCGTAAAATAAATGCTCTCCTCATCAGAAAATAACAATCCAAATTAATGAAAATGAATTCATCGTTCATACTTTATACCAGAAAAGTCATCTATGATGTAAAGAAGATCCTTTATTGTAGAAAACAACAGTAGACATTTAAAATAATAAATTCTCTGCTCGTCAGGAAACAATAATCCAAATCAGTCAAAAAGAATTCATTAATCATACTTCATTCATACTTCAAACCAGGATATAAAACCAAGAAAGAAAACCTCTATGATGTCAAGAAGATCCTTTATTGTAAAAAACAATGGTTGACGTTCAGAGAAATGAACGCTCTTCTCATCAGGAAACAATAATCTAAATTAATCAAAATGAATTCATCGTTCATACTTCACACCAGAAAAGTCTTTAATGATGTAAAAAAGATCCTTCATTATAAAAAACAACAGTTAATCTTTTCAAAAATTAGTTCTTTCCTCACCAGCATATAATAATCAAAATTAACGAAAATGAATTCATCATTCATACTGCATTCATGCTTCAGACTAGAAAAGATCTCTGTGATGTAAAGAAGATCATTATGGCAAAAAAATACAGTTGAGTTTCGAAATCAAATGATCTTCTCATTGGGAAGCAATAACCCAAAATAGTCAAAAAGAATTAATTCTTCAGTTCAGACCAGAAAAGACCACTATGATGTAAAGAAGATCCTTTATTGTAAAAAACGACTGTCGACGTTTCGAAAAACAAAAATCCAAATCAGTCCAAAAGAACTCATCATTCATACTTCATTCATACTTGAAAGCAGAAAATTCTTCTATGATATAAAGAAGATCCTTCATTTAAAACACAATGGTTGACGCTCAGAGAAATAAATCCTCTTCTCATCTGGAAATAATAATCCAAATAATCAAAATGAATTCATCATTCATACTTCCCACCAGAAAATACCTCCTTGATGTAAAGAAGATCCTTTACTGTGAAAAACGACAGAAGACATTTAAGAAGTAAATCTCTTCTCATCAGGAGACAGTAATCCAAATTAGTCAAAAATTATTCATCATTCATACTACATCCATATTTTAAACTAGAAAAGACCTCTGTGATATAAAGAAGTTCTTTATCGTAAAAAACGACAATCGAAATTCAAAAAATAAATACTCTTCTCATCAGGAAACAATAATCAAAATTAGTCAAAAAGAATTTATCATTCATACTGCATTCATACTTTAGACTAGAAAAGACCTTTATGTTGCAAATAAGATCCTTTACTTTAAAAAACAACAGTCGACGTTTCAAAAAAACAAATTATTTCTTAGCAGGAAACATTAAATCAAGTTAATCAAAAAGAAATAATAATTTATACTTCTGACCTGAAAAGACCTCTATGATATAAAGAAGATCCTTCATTGTAAATAACAAAAGTCGACGTTCCGGAAAATAAATGCTTTTCTCATCAGAAAACAATAATCCAAATCAATCACAAAGAATGTATCCCTCGTTCATACTTTAGACTGGAAAAGACCTATATGTGGTCAAAAAGATACTTTATTACAAAAAACAACAGTCGATATTTCGAAAAACAAATGCTCCCCTCATCAGAAAAGAATAATTCCAATTGGTCAAGAAGAATTCATCATTTATGCTCCATTCATATTTCAAACCAGGAAAGGAAACCAAAAAAAAGAAAACCTCTATGATATAAAGAAGATCCTTTATTGTAAGAAATAATAGTCAAAGTTTCGGAAAATAAATGCTCACCTCGTCAGGAAACAATGATCTAAATTAATCAAAATGAATTATTTGGTAATACTTTATACTAGAAGAGACCTCTATGATGTAAAGAAGATCCTTTATTGTAAAAAACAACAGTAGACATTCAAAAAAATTAATGCCCTCCTCATCAGAAAACAATAATTCAAATTAATCAAACGAATTCATCATTCATACTTCAGACCTGAAAAGACCTCTATGATATAAAGAAGATCCTTTATTGTAAAAAACAACAGTCGACGTTCTGGAAGATGAATGCTTTTCTCATCAGAAAACAATAATCCAAATTAATCAAAAGCAATTGATCCTTCATTCATACTTTAGAACGGAAAAGACGGAAAAGAAAGATATGTCGCCAACAAGATCCTTTATTATCTAACAAACAACAGTCGACGTTTCAAAAAAACAAATGCTCTCCTCATCAGGAAAGAATAATCTAAATTAATCAAGAAGAATTCATCATTTATACTTCATTAATACTTCAGACAGAAAAGACCTATATGATATAAAGAAGATCCTTTATTGTGAAAAGCAACTATCGACGCTTCGAAAAGCAAATGTTCTTCTTATCAGAAAGCAATAACCCAAATTATTCAAAAATAATTCATCGATCATTCATAGTTTAGACCAGAAGAGACCTCTATGATATGAAGAGCATCCTCTATTGTGAAAAACAATAGTCGACGTTTTAAAAAATAAATGCTTTCCTCATCAGGAAACAATAATCCAAATAAACCAAAATGAAGTCATCATTCATACTTCACACCAGAAAAGACCTTAATGGTGTAAAGAAGATCCTTTATTGTAAAAAGCGCCAGTCGACGTTTAGAAAAATAAATGCTCTCTTCATCAGGAAACAATGATCTAAATTAGTCATAAAGAATGCATCCTTCATTTATAGTTCAGACCAGAAAAGACCATCATGATGCTAATAAGATCCTTGATTCTGGAAGAACAGTCGACGTTTCTTAAAACAATAATCAAATTTACTCAAAAAAAGATTCATGATGTATTCTTCATTCATACTTCAAACCTATAAAGAACCCCAAAAAAGGAAACCTCTATGATATAAAGAAGATCCTTTATTGTAAAGAACGACAATCGGCGTTTAGAGAAATAAATGCTCTCTTCATCAGGAAACAATGATCTAAATTAGTCAAAAATAATGCATCCTTCATTCATAGTTCAGACCAGAAAAGACCATCATGATGTAAATAAGATCCTTTATTCTAGAAAAACAGTCGACGTTACGAAAAACAATAATCAAAATTAGTCAAAAAGAATTCATTATGTATTCTTCATTCATACTTCAAACCAATTAAGAAACCCAGAAAAGAAAACCTCTATGATATTAAGAAGGTCCTTTATTGTAAAAAACAACTATCGACGTTTTGAAAAACAAATGTTCTTCTTATCAGAAAACAATAACCCAAATTATTCAAAAATAATTCATCGATCAGTCATAGTTCAGACCAGAAAATACCTCTATGATATAAAGAAGATCCGTTATTCTAAAAAACAATAGTAGACGTTTTGAGAAATAAATGCTCTTCTCATCAGGAAACAATCATCCAAATAAACCGAAACAAATTCATCATTCATACTTCAGACTATAAAAGACCTCTATGCTTCAAAGGAGATCACTTATTGTAAAAAATAACAGTAGTTATCAAAAAAATAACTGCTCTCCTCATCAGGAAATAATAATCCAAATTAATCAAAATGAATTAATCGTTTATACTTTACACCAGAAAAGACTTCTATGATGTAAAGAAGATCCTTTATTGTTAAAAACAACAGTCGACGTGTCGAAAAAATAAAAGCTCTCTCCATCAGGAAACAACAAATCAGTCCAAAGGAATCATCATTCATACTTAATTCATACTTTGGACCAGAAAAGACCTTTATGTTGCAAAGAAGATCCTTTATTGTATACAACAGTCGACATTCCGAAAAAAAATTCTCTCCTCATCAGAAAAGAATAATTCCAATCAGTCAAGAAGAATTCATCATTTATGCTTCAATCATATTTCAAACCAGGAAAGAAAACTAAAAAAAAGAAAACCTCTGTGATATAAAGAAGATCCTTTATTGTGAGAAATAATAGTCAACGTTTCGGAAAAAAAAAGTTAACCTCATCAGGAAACAATAATCTAAATTGATCTAAATGAATTCATAGGGCATACTTCATGCCAGAAAATAACTCTATGATGTGAACAAGATCCTTTATAATAAAAAAACAACAGTCGACGTTCCGAAAAACAAATGGTCTCCTCATCAGGAAAGAATAATCCTCATTATTCAAGAAGAATTCATCATTTATACTTCATTTATACTTCAGACAGAAAAGACCTCTATGATATAAAGAAGATCCTTTAACGTAAAAAAAAACAACTATCGACGCTTCGAAAAGCAAATGTTCTTCTCATCAGAAAACAATAACCCAAGTTATTCAAAAATAATTTATCGATCATTCATAGTTTAGACCAGAAGAGACCTCTATGATATAAAGAGCATCGTTCATTGTGAAAAACAATAGTCGACGTTTTGAAAAATAAATGCGCTCCTCATCAGGAAACAATTATCTAAATTAGTCAAAAAGAATTCATTCTTTATTCATAGTTCAGACCAGAAAAGACCACAATGATGTAAATGACATCGTTTATTCTATAAAAACAGTCGACTTTTCGAAAAACAATAATCAAAATTATTTCAAAAGAATTCATTATGCATTCTTCATTTATAGTTCAAACCAGTAAAGAAACCCAAAAAAGAAAACCTCTATGATATAAAGAAGATGCTTTATTGTAAAATACAATAGTCGACGTTTCGGAAAATAAATGCGCTCCTCATCAGGAAACAATTATCTAAATAAGTCAAAATGAATTCATCATTCATACTTCACACAAGAAAAGACCTCTATGGTGTAAAGCGGATCCTTTATTGTTAAAAACGTCAGTAGACGTCTGAAAAAATAAATGCTCTCTCCGTCAGGAAACAACAAATTAGTCCAAAGGAATCATCATTCATACTTCATTCATACTTTAAACCAAAAAAGACCTTTATCTTGCAAAGAAGATCCTTTATTGTTTAAAACAACAGTCCACGTCTCGAAGAACAAATACTCTTCGTATCAGGAAACAATAACCCAAATTATTCAAAAAGAATTAATTCTTCATCCATAGTTCAGACCAGAAAAGACCACTATTATGTAAAGAAGATAAATTTTCTCCTCATCAGAAAACAATAATCCAAATTGGTCAAAAAGAATTCATCATTCATACTTCAGACTAAAGAAGACCTCTATGATATAAAGAAGATCTTTATTGTAAAAAAACAACAGTCGACGTTTCGAAAAAATAAATGCTCCCTTCATCAGGGAACAACAAATTAGTTCAAAGAGTTCATCATTCATACTGCATTCATACTTTAGACCAAAAAAGTCCTCTATGATGTAAGGAAGATCCTCTATTGTAAAGAAAAACCACAATCGGCGTTTTGAGAGACAAATGCTCTCCTCATCGAAAAACAATAATCTGAATTACTCAAACAGAAATAATTATAGTTAAATTAAGAAGGTTGCATGTCCAAAAGAATTTATAATTATGCTTCATTCATACTTCAAACCAGAAAATGTCTCTATGATGTGAACAAGATCATTTATTGTAGAAAACAACAGTCGACGTTCCGAAAAACAAATTCTCTCTTATCAGGAAACAGTTATGCAAATGAAACAAAAATAATTCATCATTCATACTTCAGACCTGAAAAGGCCTTTTTGATGTAAAGAAGATCCTTTATTGTGAAAAGCAACTGTCGACGTTCCGGAAAATAAATCCTTGTCTCATCAGAAAACAATAATCCAAACTATCGCAAAGAATTCATCCTTCATTCATACTTTAGGCCGTAAAAGACCTATATGTGGTAAACAAGATCCTTCATTATAGAAAAAAACAGTTGAAGCATCGAAAAACAAATGCTCTCCTTATCAGGAAAGAATAATCCAAATTAGTCAAGAAAAATTCATCATTTATACTTCATTCATACTTCACACCAGACAAGACATCTATGATATAAAGAAGATCCTTTATTTGAAAAACCACAATCGGCGTTTTGAGAGACAAATGCTTTCCTCATCGGAAAACAATAATCCAAATTAATCAAAAGGAGGTCCTTAGTGAAATTGAGGAAGGTAGCATGTCCAAAAGAATTCATCATTTATACTTCATTCATACTTCAAACCAGAAAAGACCTTCATGTTGCAAAGAAGATCCTTTGTTGTAAAAAAACAACCTCGACGTTTCGAAAAACAAATGCTTTTCTTATCAGGAAACAATAACCCAAATTATTCAGAAAGAATTCATCCTTCATTCGTAGTTCTGACCAGAAAAGACCACTATGATGTAAACAAGATCCTTTATTGTAGAAAAAAATAGTGGACATTTCAGAAAATAAATGCTTTCCTCATTAGGAAGCAATAATCTAAATCAATCAAAATAAATTCATCATTTATACTTCACCCCAGGAAAGACCTCGATGATGTAAAAAAGATCCTTTATTGTAAAAAACAACTCCTCATCAGGAAACTTTAGACCAAAAAAGACTACTATTATATAAAGAAGATCTTTTATTGTAATAAAAGAAACAGTTGACGTTTGGAAAAACAATAATCCAAAATAGTCAAAAAGAATTCATTATTCATACTTCATTCACACATCAAACCAGGAAAGTAAATCCAAAAAGAAAAACTTTATTATATAAAAAAGATCCTTTATCGTAAAAAACAACAGTCGACGTTTCAAAAAATAAATGATCTCTTCATCGGGAAACGATAATGCAAATTAATCAAACAGAAGTCCTTAAATAAATTAAGAAGGTTGCATGTCCAAAAGAATTCATCATTTATACTTCATTCATACTTTAAACCAGAAGAAGCCAGCAAAGACCTTGATGATGTGAAAAAGATCCTTTATCGTAAAAAACAACAGTAGACATTTAAAAATATAAATGCCTTCCTCATCAGGAAACTTCAGGCCAGAATAGACTACCATGATGTAAAGAAGATCTTTTATTGAAAAAAAAGAAACAGTCGACGTTTTGAAAAACAATAATCAAAATTAGTCAAAAATAATTCATTATTCATACTTCATTCACACATCAAACCAGAAAAGAAAACCCAAAAATAAAACCTCTATTATATAAAGAAGATCCTTTATCGTAAAAAACAACAGTCGACGTTTCAAAATATAAATGATCTTTTCATCAGGAAACAATAATAATCTAAATTATTCAAAATGAATTCATCGTTTATACTTCATACCAGAAAAGACCTCTTCGATGTAAAAAAGATCCTTTATTGTAAAAAAAAAACCACTTTCAACGATTCGAAAAACAAATGCTCCTCTTATCAGGAAATAGTAACCCAAATTATTCCTAGAAAATTCATCCTTCATACATAGTTCAGACCAAAAAATACCACTATGATGTGAAGAAGATCCTTTATCGTAAAGAAAAACAGTCCACGTTACAAAAAATAATAATCCATATCAGTCAAAAAGAATACTTTATTGATGCATCATTCATACTCCAACCAAAAAAAGAAAACCTCTATGATATAAAGAAGATCCTTTATTGCAAAAAACAATAGTCGATTTTTCGGAAAATAAATGCCCTTCTCTTCAGGAAACAATAATCTGAATTATTCAAAATGAATTCATCGTTCACACTTCACACCAGAAAAGACTTCTACGATGTAAAGAAGCTCCTGCAGAGAAGATACTTTAGACCAGAAAAGTCTTCTATGATGTAAGGAGGATCTTTTATTGTCAAAACCCACAATCGTTGTTTTGAGAGACAAATGCTCTCCTGATCGGAAAAAAATAATCCAAATTAATCAAAAAGAAGTCCTTAGTGAAACTAAAGAAGGTAGCATATCCAAAAGAATTCATCATTTATACTTCAGTCAGACTTCAAACCAGAAAAGACCTCTATGATGGAAAAAAAGATCCTCTATTTTAAAAAATCAGTAATCGACGTTTTGAGATACAAATGCTCTCATCATCGGAAAACAATAATCCAAATTGATAACAAAGAAGTCCTCAGTGAAATTAAGGAAGGTAGTATGTATTACTTTCAAAGAAACCATATTCCCAGATTCTCTCTTCAAGTTTGTTCTGTGATACCCCTCAGTAATTGTAAATTTAGGAAACGAACAATTTCAAACGGAATTTAAACGTTAAAAACATGAGATTAGAGATTTGAAAATGACAAAATCTTTACCTATAGTTGTTACAATTTTAAATTTCCGTATGCTGAAAGGTAGTGAAGTCCATCAATAATAACAGAAGAAGATATGGAAATCGTTTAACAAAATTTAAGTGAAATACAGTTAATTTTGAAAATGGACTGAAATCAGTCAGATCAGTTATTACATTCAAACAATCATCACCAACACTCTTAATAAAAAAACATTTCTGTTACAAGTCTTTCAATCTTATTAGGCTCATGGTGTAAAACGAAAACATGTTCTCAGTCAAACTGATGACTAGTTTTGACCTCATGTTTGGTTATAACTTAATGGGTCTTTGGATTATTTCCATAATTATCATGATGTTCTTTGGTTCTAGTGAAAAGTAAATCTACCAGTATGGCCTACATAACATTTATCACAATTTGAGCAAACAATTTGATATGCTGCAATAGTAAGCTTAAAAATGTCAAGAGAATCTTTACCTAATTATATGAACTTGACAAATTTGGAACCAATCCTAAATGTTAGAATTTACTCAAAATTCGTTTAATCTCAAAAGACAGCCTACCATAGAATGGTACAAAAACAAAAGGTTAGGTTTGTACAATATGATCTACATTTAAATTTGATTGTTCTGGAAAGGAATCTTTAGGTGCGTTTATTTTGTCGTTAATGTGTGTTTGAACAAATACTTTTGGATAATTGTTGAGAAACAGAGAATTTTTATTAAAATAAATATTGGACTTATGAAAAGATTTATGTGATAGTTTGAGCGATGTGTGAACAAGATTTTTCACAATAGCTATTCCATGCTGAATTGGATGGTTAGAGAAAAAGTTGATGTATCTAAATGAATAAGTATACTTTTTATAAAAATCCGTAACAATAGTGCCATCATCAATTTTAATAACCTTTACATTCGAAAAGTAATTTTTCAATCAATCTCATGTGTAAATTTAAGTAAGTAATATCTAAATTTTCAATAACTGTTGACAAAATCTTGCATAAAAAGGTCAGCTAAGACAGGTGATATAGGAGATCCCATGGGAGTCCCATATACCTGTCCGTAAAACATATTATTTGATTGAAAAACTGTTTGTTTCATTAAAAACTATATTCCTTTTTCAAATTCACTCAGAAGGTAACCCTCTGGAATTTTGTATGTTGATCCGTCTACTTAAAAATACTGTTCATCACCAAATCTATTGAAACATTAGTGAATAGATATCGCACATCCAAGGAAACCAAAATTTAATCAGGAGGACCTGTTTTTTTAAGAATATTAATAAATAACTCAGCCAGCTTATATTTTGAAAAACTAATCAATGAAAAAAAACAGGTCGTAATGGACAGTTTGGTTTATAAATTTTAAGTAAGCCATACATTCTAGGAATGTGTCACGAACTAATATATCAGGACGTAATATGTTTTCTCTCAAATAACCACTAATTCAACATGCGTTTAATAATTTAAAAGTTTCTTTTTTAAAATCTTTTTTGATGATTTTCATCTAATTTTTTATATGTTATCACGTCATTCATTAAATTCTGCATTTTGTTATAATAAGATTCTTTATTAAGAACAACAGTGATGTTATCTTTTTCTACATGAGTGATTAACAGTTGTTCATTAGATTTTATAAACAATTATGTTTTTTTATTTTAAGCATAAACTCTATCAACATGTGAAATTTCTTCACTATATAAAAAATGTTGTGCCGAAATAAAAACTCTCTGCCTTAGCATATCACGATCATCTTATACGTTTTCAATCAATCCAATATTAGACTCAATATCTCTAACAATATCAAAAACAACATTATGTTTATTCGATAGAAAGAATAAACTAAATTCATTTCCTAACCTTAAAACGTCATTTACATCATCTGGAACTTTTACATTACTAAAATTAATGATCCAAGGATCATTATGACACATCATCATGACACAGGTTAATGTTGAGCGATTTGAAAACAGAAAAATAAGAAATTTGTTTTTTTATAAAACGAAAAAATTGTTTAGCCTAAAGATCTACAAATTTGTTATAAACTCTTGTTATAAGGATATATTGAAAATGAAAAAATTATATTTTTGGAAAAACGACACAAGCTACAATAACAGTTTATTTTATCCAATTTTCCGCCTAAATTAAACCTACAAAATTTTCTTAGAACCACTTGAAGCTAGGATGCGTATTTTTAGTGTAAATCGTAAAAAATAACATGGTAAATGAAGAAATCAAAACTATATTCTTTGTAAGAACAATATAAAGATGAAGAAATTTCTTCTGAAGATTATTATTGTTAATATTACAAACACATTTAATAAAGAAATGCATTAATCAGGCATTTTTTGACAGAAAAATTCGTTTTTCTATGTCATTTTTTAAAAATTAGGAAATTTATGATGATTTTAGAAAAATTCGTAATTCATTGATTAATTCATTGATATTTTTAAACGAATTTAATAAACAAATGCATTAATCAGGCATCTGTCGACAGAAAAATTCGTTTTTCTCGATGTCAGTCTTTTTTATTAGGAAGTTCATGATAATTTCAGCAAAATACATAATTGGTTGATGAATGTAATTTTTTTTTTTAACGAATTTAATAAACAAATGCATTATTCGAGCACCTGTCAATGGAAAAAGTTGTGTTTTCTTCGAAGTCAGTCTTCAATAATTTTAATTATACACCCTATAAAATTGATGGGTTTTCAATTTTATACATTTATAATTAAAAAATTTTCAAGTTTCAAGTTTTACAATTGAAAATGCTGTTTTTGATGATTTGCTTTCGAAATTTCTTGAATTAAGAAGATTTAAAATCAGCAAAACTAACCATTTTTATTTATACATTTGAGAAAAATAATAATTTACAATTTTTATTGTTCAAAATTGTAGAAATTTGAGTATTATATTTTCAAATTTGAAGTGTTTAATTTAAAACATTCACAAGTAACAATAATGCAAGTTTCAAGTTTTACAGTGAAATGTTCTGTAATTTTCATGAATAACTTTCGAAATTTCTTCAATTTAGAAGATTTCGAATTGAGAACTGAACTTTTGATTCTTACAAAATCGTCAAAAGATAATAATTTCTATTTATACATTTATCAAACTAGAATAATTTTGAATTGTCATTGTTTGAAATTGTACAACTTTAAATTGAACATTTTTCCAATTGAAGAGTGTTTAATTTTTAAATTGTACAATTAAAAATAATGTAAGTTTTGAATTTCACAATTAAATTTTTTGTGATTGTCATGATTCACATTTGAAATTTCTTCAATTTTGGAGACTTAAGGTTTTCAAAATCATAAAAATTATTTTAGAAAATTTTATCCTCAAAATTGAAGAGTTTTCAATTGTAAATCTTTAAAATTGAACAAGTTGGCGAATTTTAAATTGAAAGCATCTCCAAAATGGATCAATTTTTAGTCTCGAAGAAAACAATTTTGAAAATTAAAAAAAAATGTTGAACAATTTTTGAAAATTTGTGTAATTAGCTCAAAAAATAGGAATGCATAAAATTTCCACTGGTAGTGTCTTTGTAATGTTTGGAAAAAATTATGCATTTTATATGAAAATGAGACATAAAATGGTGAATAAATGTTTATATTGATGACAAAATGTAATAAGCAATAATTCATTTCATCAACTGTCATTTTCTTAACAAATAAATGAATATTTTCTACGCTTTTGGGCAACTATACGCCCCCAAGCAACATAAAAAAGCGTTAAAATAATTGCTTATAGACAATTATTCAATAATTTTGCAACTTTATTTCTTATTCCATTGTATTATTTGAATTTTTTTACTTATTTCAAGCTTTACCTGAACTTTCTACCACAATGTGAAGCTGAGATAAGGTCCTCCTCTATAATTAACTCTGTAAGCTATAATTATTTAAATTTTTCAATTTTTATGACACCTACATTTACAGAAAATGTCAAGGAGTTCGCCTGATTTTTTTCGCCTGATTTCTACTGATTTTTCAACAAAATTTAACGCGTCAAAGTTCACTGTCGTGAAATTGACGCTGTTGACCGTGTTCTTGTACCTTCACTCAACTGTAACTTTATTTGTAAAAAATATATGACGGTGTCATAGATAGAGAATTTGTTCACAATAAAACTGTCTTTGCAATGAACTTTGTCACGTTCTCAAGCGATTTTTTTTTACCGACTTATTTAAACTTTTGTAGAGAGGTAAACATTTTTGAAACCTATCGTAAGCATAAAGCATGATGTTGAAGAGGATTCTTCATTCGCTTATGCGTTCTCGTGCAAAAGGAGTGTCTTGCACGCATACGTAATAAGGTATGACGGGGTGCTATTCCGCTGGTGCATTTCCTTCAGATAAATAAGGTCGCGTCTTCTTTTTCATGTACTGTATACCAAAGTGATGTTTGAACTCAGCACAACCGTGAGCCATACTGAATTCTAAATATGCGCATCATGTTACCTTTTCCTTCAACGGGATCAGGTACCTCGTCCGCTTTTGCCTTTTGAGTTTGTGTATCTACATATTTCATATTTGTCTCTTTAACCTTTAAGATGCAGCATTACCTTTAACGTGAAAACTGTGAGAGGGAAATTTTATTATATTGAGAAGCAGGTAATGTAGCGGGCATAACATATATATTAAACATATGTTACAGGCAAAGTTTATAATCCAGGCATTATATATAATGCCTGACTATTTCAGGCAAAGTATGTAATCGAATGCATATTATATACATTAGCTAGGCATTTTATATAATCCGTAGGCATTATATATAATGCCCGACACGAGATAGGTAAAGTATATAATCTTGATTTTGAATATAATGATACAGTTAAAGAAGAGCATGATAAATTGACGAACACTTATGGAATTCAACACACGTTGAATGACATTTAGCTTGTCACTGAACTTTGTTTTTTATACACAAACACTTTTTTATTTAACAACAAAGTTGATTTTTTTTAATTTTCAAAAGTGTCATTTTACAAAGATTTTCGCATTTTTAAAAAAACGTCTTGAATCAGGGCAAGAATAGGGTGGTCCAAATTTGTACATGTACGTACGTCTTGTCAAAGTGGGCGGAGAACGTCGGCAAATTTGTATGAGACCTTCGATTTTTATTACATGCCAGTGTGGAAGTAATTTAGATTAAATTGTAAATTTGAATTTAACTGAATTGTCATCGAAATAATATATATTCATTACCTGAGTTAGGCCTGACATTACTTACAATGCCCGGGCAATTCGTGAAATAAGCAATTCCAAGTCAAATCATGAAGTATAACACGAATTTCCCACAAGAAAAATATGCGTTTTTGTCAATTTGATTCAGAATCGTTAATATTAGGTAAATCAAGTTGAAATTCAACATTTTTGTTCAAAATTATCCATTAAATACGAATAAAAACTTATTTGTTAAATATCACCCCCATAAGTCTGTTTTGAAGGGAACTAAAAAAACCTTGTAAGCAAAAAATTTAGTTTTGCGAGCTTTTGGCGCTAAATATGATTTTTTTGCGGTTTTTTATAATACAAATGATTCATAATGTTACTTTTTATTGATAATTAGATGTTTATATAAATTATTCAAACAATTTATTATTATTTGAAAAATAGGGTTTTTCCTTTGTCGCTCATAGGGGGTAAATTTCAATAAAACTCAAAATTTTGGTTTGTAACATTTCGTCAGGTTGGTTCGCTGACCTCTTCAGACTGAAATTTTATTTGAAAAGTACCAACATTTAGAACCAGTACAAAACACGAATTTGTGGATAATTTAACAAAAGGATTTTTCACTTCACCTTATATAATACTGTCAAGACATCACGTAGAATTAAAAAATTTAAAGAAGACAAGAAATTAAGTGTTTGTCTTGTCGACTAGTCCGAATTTGGGTTTTGTCTAACACTAGACCGCCATCTCTAAGAGGACTATAACTGCAGGTGTTGGGACACAGAGGTGGTATTTATACTCAAAAGCATTATGTACAATTAACGAATATTTATAGATGAAAACTTAAAGTTTTAAACTTTGCAACGCTGGATTGTACTTGCTGTGATTTAATGTATAAATATCACCTTTTTTGTTAATGCTATATTGTTGTTGATCTTAAGATGTAACATTTCAGAGATTAATCTTTTTTTATAGCTACCTTCAAAATCAAGAATTGTTGCGTTTCACCAATCAAATTCATGTTTATGAGAACTACAATGTGCATTTATAACAAATTCCCTTTTTTTGTTATTTTTGTGTTCTTTGATACGTACTTCTAACATTCTTTTGGTTCCACCTACATAACAAACAGGGCAATTTTTACAAGCAATTTTATAAACAACATTAGTTTGATCCCATTTTTTTGACACATCTTTACCTAGCTTAACTATGCATGACAAAGAAAGTTTTATCAACGGTATTACAGTTATATCAAATTTTTCAAATACATGAGAAGTTTGATCAAGAAACTATTTTATTTATGGTAAGCAAACTTTTGGTTGACGGGCCAATAACTGTTTTCGAGCAGAGTTGTTTTGATTAGGAAAGTATTTTATTTTTTGTTTTCGGATCTTTATTTGTTGATTAATAACTTGTATCGGATAATCTTCGTTCTGTTTTTTTAACAAGCTTTTATCATTTAACCAAAAATAACTTCATAATTAAGAAGATCATTTTAAATTTACCAAAAATTGTCATCAGAGCAAAAAAAAACATTATGTTCGAAACAAAGAAATTTCTTTGAATCAAAAGAAATTTATTTGAATCAAAGAAACTTTTCTTTGATTGAGAGCCAATTAATATTTTTCTTTGTTTCAATTAAATTAGTTTTAAATCGACGAATCTTTTTTCTGAGTGTGGGCTTTACCTAGTTGTCACTCTTATTTGTTTGAAAGTGCATTTCTTATGTTTTAAATCTATGAAAATCTTCAAAAGTGTTTGAAAATGATCTTCTGGTATAAAAAAACATCACGCGAAACAAAAAACATAATCTTTGACATCACTTCTGAGAAAGAGAGAAGAAAAAAATGGGGCTTTACATAGTTGTCATTCTCAATTATTTAAAAGTACATTCGTTAATATTTTTGATTGTTGTCAATTTATAACTTGGGAATGCCCACCAACATGATTTTCTGTAATCAGAAAATTCCGAATCATCATATGGACGTTCCGTAAGGAAAATACCAAAAAGGAAAATTCCGAAGAAAATTCCTGATATTCGAAGTCAAAGTTGAATCCTTTAGGTTGAAAAACGAGTCGCTGGAGCACTTTTGAAGTCGCAACTTTGAAAAGCTGCTTTTCGAGAAAAAACGCATTTAAAATTGGCGAGTTTCATAAGGACACGTGATAAATTTGGTTTTCAAACATAAAAATTACCCACTTTCGGTTCCTTTCCGGACATAATTATAAAGCCACAACATAGAATATAGATTGAAGTAGAGGAAGTGGGTCTAAAACGGCCAGTTTAGAATTGAAAAGAAGATCTTTTGAATATTAAATATTAGGTAATAAGAAATTATGTTATAGGTAATACTTTTATATATTCTAAATATTGAAAATGTTAAAAGTTCCAATTAAACCATTTAAATGAGTATGCAATGTCGAGAAAAAATGGACAGGCTTTTGGCCGTCTTAACCACACGTGTAGTTAAAATGGCTACATAAATTAAGCAATTATAAACTTTCTTATTTTCTCATAAACTTTGTTAGTAAAGTTGTTAAATGATTTCTGACAGTATTTTGTGTATGAGAATAATTTTTGGTAGCAGAAATATGATATAATAACAACATTTTATCAAGTGAAAGCTTAACCTCATTCTTAGTACGCAATATTAATATCAATGCTAATAAGCGTTACAGATGTGCGCCGTGTGGTGGCGCACACAAGTCGGCAGTTTTAACCACACAATCCACTGTCCGTTTTAGACAAGTAGCAGTACTTATATATTTATTTTTTTATTTTTAGTTAATATATTTATTATTTGACATTAGTTAAATGCTGATATATAAACTGAGTGTGTGAACTGAGGGGCTGATAGCAAAAGCGGACTAAGAAAAGAGTCGGAGCAAAAGCGGGTTTGATTATTTCTCAGCGCAAAAACGAATTAGCCCACGGGCTACGAGCAAAAACAAGTTGAAGATTTAACTCGTTTATGCCCGTAGCGCGTGGACTAACCCATTTTTTCCCGCACTCATATTTCGATTCGGTTCAACTCCAACCGAACTCTTGATTCGTTTTTGGCTACGCTGATATTTTCGTTT
>JAABKJ010001422.1:0-30683 GCA_011634705.1 Andricus grossulariae | reverse complement strand
AGGAAAAAGTGAGAGGTTGGTTTTTGGTTGACTTTTTCTCCCTCTTTTTTCATTTGGTTATTTTTGTCTCTAATGAGACGAAAAGTGAGATAGTTTCAAATTCTGTCTTTTTATTGGTTATCTACATACTTATTCCGAAAAAAGTTGTATTTTTGTAAATGTATTTATTCAAACAATACGGCTTCCTCATAGAGAAAGCTGTGTGTGTGTCAACAATACTTTTTCAATGATAACTCGAAAACAGTTTCTGTAAGGGGCACAAAATTTTCAGGGATTTTAGCAAATGATGTTCGAAAATAGGAAGGCCCAGTAAAGTTGCAGGGCACTTGCGACTGCGCAGTTGAGTTTAATGGCGCAAGTGGCTGCGCAGAAAAGGTACACGGCACTTACATCCGCACAGTAGAGTTACATGGCACTTACGGATGCGCAGTATAGTTACAAGTCACATATAGCTGCGCAGTAAGGTTAGTGGTTACTAATAGATGTGTAGTAGAATAACATAGCACTTACACCTGTGCAGTAGAGTTCCATGGAACTTGTGGATGCGCAATTGAATTACGTGACAAGTATGTATGTGTAGTAGACTTACCCGGCACTTAAGGCTGCGCAGTAGAGTTACACGGATTTTATGGCTGCGCGGCAAGACTAGGAAGTACTTAGAGGGTACAGAACACGAATTTGGGGACAGAATTTAAAAAATCCAAAATTTGACCTAAATTTGGAAAATTTTAATAAATTAGTATATTTCCGTGAAAGTCAGAACGAGAGGTGTTTCGCGGCACAGAATACGAATTTAGGGTGAAAATTACAATATTGATATAAAATTTTAAAGATTTTATTAAATAGATTGCTTTTATGCAAGTCATAACGAGGGTTTTTTTAAGTCTTAGAATACATATTAGGGGTCGGGAGTAAAAAAATTCCAAAATTTGACTTAAAATTTAGAAAACTGGACTAAACCTGTAGATTTTCATGAAAGTTAAAGAGAAGGGGTTTTTTAGTGGCAAAATACGCATTTGGGGTCAAAATTTAAAAATAAAAAAAAAGAATCGATTTAAATTTTGAAATTTAGTGGATTTTCATGAAAGTCAGTACGAGGAGATTTTTCAAATCACAGAACACGAATTTGAGGTTAAAGTGCTAAAAACCGACAAATTTTGAAAATTTTATTAAATTAGTGGATTTCCATGAAAAGTTTTGTTATGCCTCGAATTATAGGCTGGGACAAACCCTTTGGGAAACCCCCAAACTTCAAACTTACTGCACGTACACCTAAAATTATAAAAATGGAAAATTTGATTTTCGATACTTGAAAATTGAAAAACGCAAAAAATACTTTTTTAGTTTCCGAATTGGCTGGGTGAGAACGTTCGTACTCACTTAAAAGCCACCCTCAATATATGCACACCTAAACTGTTGAAAATTATATGTTTGATTTTCGATATTTGCACATTAAAAAACGCCAAAAATGTTCTTTTTTTATCCGAGAATTAAACTTCTGTTTTAAACATCTTACTCATTCATATAGTAAGGGTGGTTTTTGATGATTTTTTTTATAATTCGGGACATAAAAAAAGATTTTTGGCATTTTCTATTGCACAAATATGTAAAGTAAGGGTGTTTTTTACGGACTAGACGGGACGGTCACACCCAGCCTATAGAAAAATAAAAAAAAAAGATTTTTAGCATTTTTCAGTTTTCAAATATCGAAAATGCACCAAACAGTGTGTTTACAAGGAGTAGAAAAATTATCGTGTTGGCATTATTCAAACCCCATTAACTGAATACATATTTTCCATCGAAATTGCAAGGTAAATGAGTTCAATATGTTATGAATTAATTGAATTGTTATGTCTGATGAGGATTTTGCATATAATGCCGATCATTTTTTCTCCAACAATGCAAATATGCCGTTAAATGTATAGATTGGGACACATTTTTTGACACCTATATGCTACATGTCTCGTGAAAAGCGAAAAATTAAGCGGGGGATCACTGATTTCGAGGGTTTGGTTGAAGCCATCAAATTTTCGTCCATTCATTAACCATCACCATCCATTTTCATGTGAAACCTCAACTGAACAAATAGATATTTACTAAAAGGTTTACTGTAGTGTTAAACCAATTTGTTTGCACTATTTTTTCATATTTTAAGAGGTGTCTCAATCTACACTGCAAAATTGTTTTGGCAGATTGGAAGACATTCAGAAGATTCACTGTCAAATTTTTTTTCATCGTAATTATGTATGTTCTGTTCACAAAAAGTAAGCTATTTAATAGACCTTCAAAATGGTGTAATAAAAGCCCAAAAATATTATCATGGAAAAAAGTTATAGGCCAAAAACAAAACCCGTCCCAACATTTACTACATTACCCTACATGTAGCAAGGACGATGTTTGGAGGTTTTCCCAAAGAATCTATCCCAGCCTATAATTCGGGGCATAAAAAAGAAGATTTTTGGCGTTTTTCAATTTTTAAATATCGAAAATCAAACTTCCCATTTTTATCATTTTAAGTGTGCATATAGTAAGGGTGGTGTTTGGGGGTCTATCTCAGTCTATAATTCAGGGTATAAAATAAGAAGATATACTTCGTGCTATTTAATTGGTAATTTTCAAAAATTGAATGTGTCTTTTGCATGTCTGGTCAATAGGTGATGAGCAAGGGGCTAACCCCTTAAAAGATTTTTATTCGCTAAAAACTAAGTTAGCCCTTAATTCTCATCGAATTACATACGTATTAGGGGCCATAATTTTTTATTTATTTTTTTAACCATAAAGTAATCCTCTCATCTAATCCCAAAAAATATGCATTGTTACCTTCAATGTGAGTATATTACAGAAGAAATGGCGTTGTTACCACCAAAATTTCTTTACAAAAAAATTCGAGGGTGCACAGTTCCCACTTTTTTTTCTTAGATTCCCCTTTTTTCTGGAAATTCCCCTTTTGCCCTATTCTCAAAAAACTTCTCCTATTTTCCCTTTTTTCTTTAAATATACGATATTTGAAAATAGAATACAGTCCAAACTCCGAGCATTGCCGCTTCCCCGATTTCTCGCTCGAGCGCTACCCCCACTTTAGTATCGGTCGCGACCGATGCATTTCATAGCTAACGCAATCGAGCGTGACCGCGCTTAGAGTGGGGGTTTATGGCTTCTTGGAATTATACTCCCCTACAGCCCCGAAAACGGCAATGTTCGGAGTTTGGACTGTATGATATAATATATTGTGCATAACTGTGGAAAGACCCATCATTAAGTTAACATGTCGCGTCGCTCAAAGTCAACCCCAAGTGGCCAGGGACCTCCCCACTTTCAAGCCAAAGATATTACATTCTCTGCTTATTGCAGCTAGGCCCCAAATATTTCTAATACAAACACTAGTACACAATAAAGTTCATTTTCACTCGAGAAATGCAAAGACCCGACCGGCGACACGCGTGTACCAGACGACTGGAGGTTCATGTCTTGGCCGCGTGGAACGCTATATCACTGACATTTGACTTTTACCTTTCTAAGGTCGCAAAAGCAGTTTTTTCATACAATGATTCTGGCGTGAAATTTTACGCTCTTTTTAAATCCGCAGTCAAAAATGTGCAGTCCCCTATGTTCTGTACAATTTTTGTCTGCACATTCTTTTTGAAGATGGAGTATTTTAAGAGATATCTGGATCCATAGATTAAAGTGGGTATACATACCATTTCCTTGACGCTCGTTTTTAAAAGAAGGCTTCTCATAGACTGTTCATTTATAGTTCAAAATGTTTGAAAATGTCAAATATTTGAATACTGTGTTTTTTTGTTTGTTTGTAATGAAAGCTATTGAAATTTCAGAAAGATTTGTGCGTTGAGATTTTTTATAATAAATTTAGTTAATTTTTTATTCAAAAACAAAGTTTACATTCTTTTTTGACTTTTCAGAAGTGCCATTTTTTTTAAAGATATTCAGATTTATCAAAGAAGGTTATATATATGTGCTGAAACTATCTAGAAATAGTTTCCAGAGGGTGAGCTTAATTACAAAATTTGTTTATTACGCTATAAACAAATTAATAAACAAATTTTCTTTTTGGGATTGGGAATGTTTAGTTCACTGAAATCCACAGTTTTCGTATAAAATGTGAGAGAAATAAAAGTTTTATTACTAATAATTGAAAATAGGTGCTACTTGGCAATTGTTTAAACAATTTTCATAAACAAATTCAGAGTTTGGCTATTTTTCAACGAATAGACTCAATTTTTTTTACAGAATTCACTAAGAATATCTTTCCGAAGAATATTTTCTATGATGATTTGCAAATTCCAAAGGATGATTGATAATTTAAACAATTTTCATAAACAAATTCATAATTTTGTTATCTTTCAACGAACAGGCTCACTTTTTTTTACAAAATTACTAACAATATCTTTGCAATGACTTTTTTCTATGATGCTTTGCAAATTTTCAAGAATTATTAATCATTTAACCATTTCAATTTACTAAAATCAGAGTTTGGCTATTTTTCTACGAATAGGCTCAATTTGTTCACATAATTGACTAAGAATATCTTTTCGACGACTTGATTCTATGATGCACTGCGAATTCCCAAGCATTATTAATTATTTAAACAATTTTCATAAACGTATTCAGAGTTTGGCTATTTTTCAACGAATATGCCCAATTTATTCACGACGTTAACTAAGAATGTCTCTCTGATAACTCTCTTCTATGATGCTTTGCAAATTCAAAAGGGTTAATAATTATTTAAACAATTTTCCTAAAAAAATGCAGAATTTGGCTATTTTTCAGCGAATTGGCTCAATTTGTTTACGGAATCAACTAAGAATGTCTTTGCCATTACTCTTAGCTATTATACCTTTCAAATTGACAACAATTGTTGATTATTTGAACAATATTCATGAACAATGAAATATTTTGGCTATATTTCAACAAATGCGCTCAATTTTTTAATGGAGTCGACTAAAAATATCTTACTGGTGACTCTTTTTTATAAAACTTTTCAAATTGACAACAACTATTAATCATTTAGACATAATCGTAATAACCCATTATTTTCTCTCACATTTTATACCAAAACTCTGGACTTTAAAGAGGTAAAAATATTCAATCCCGAAAAATAGCTTTTTTAAATTACTTAGTTTATAACGTAATACACATATTTTTTTAAATCATTTTAAACCACTGGACACTATTTCTAGACAGTTTCAGCACAAACATAAGACCTTTTTTTATGAATCTGAAAATCTTAAATAAAATGGTACTTCTAAAAAGTTGAGAAAATGTCAACTTTGTTACTATATACAAAATTAAACCAATTTTTCATAAAAAGTCTAAAGAAAGAAAACTTTTTGAACTTCAAAAGATACTATATAGGAAACAACGTACAAATTGCATGAATAGTGTAGGTTAGGGTGGGTCGAAAATAACCAATTTCAGAAATCGCAAACAATGCCATGCCTAAAAGTAGTGCATTGGGAGATCCGTGAAGTGTACTGAATTTGGAATTGATCGATTTAAATTTAAGCAACGCTCGCGAGCAAAATAGGGTTAAAAAAATTATTTTATGTAGAGTTTTAAAGTTTTTTTTATTCACTATTCTGCAAGAGATAATCATGTTTTAATATACCCTTATTTTTAACTTTTATTTTTTGCGCCCATAAAAACATCAAACAATTTTTTTTTCGGCATTTGAGGACTTTATTGGGATCAAAATGAACTCACAAAAAATTAAAGTAAATAATTCCATTATCCATAGATTTCAATATCTAAAAAATTTAAGTGTTCCCAGTTTTGATCCCCTATATATCTTGAATTTTTCGTGAGTTCATTTTGATCCCAAGAAAGTCCTCAAATGCCAAAAAAAATTTGTTAACACATGATTATCTCTTGCAGAATAGTGTCTTAAAATCTGGCAAAAATTGAGTAGACTCTAGGCAACCCCAAAAATGTAAGAAAAATTGAAATTAAAAAAAAATTGAAACTTTTTATAATATAATTTTTTTATACCTATTTTGCTCGCGCGCGTTACGTACATTTAAATCGATCGATTCCACATTCAGTCACTTCATGGGCGTCTTAATGCACTACTTTTAGGCATGGTATTGTTTGAGATTTGTGAAATTAGTTATTTTCGACCCACTGTGCCACCTCAAACGAACACAGCAGACTGATTTCAAAATTTTTTTTTAAAATGTCTCCCAAGTTATTCTTATGGGAGCCTTTGAGTGTATGGGGCGATGGGAAAGTATTAGCCGATGGTAGACAATGGTAGGCATCTGGCTTTGTAGCTTAAAAACTCAGCCAAAAAAATGCTAGCGTAATCAGTAAATAGTCATTTAGAAGCTTAAAGTGTTCTACTTAAATGAGCTTAAAGACGTTAATGTAAAAAACATGCTGTGCTTTGCAGACTGAAAAATGAAAAAAAAAAGTAATGGAATTTCGAGCAAATTTCAGAAGAGATAAGTTTAGAGCATTATTTTTTATACAAACTGCAATGGAAAAAATTAAAAAAATTCATGAATATGAAGAAAACATTTATGAACAAATTGCAGTTAAAAAATTTGAGAAATAATAAAAGTTGTTCCTCAAAATTACAAAAATGTGCAACTATACTATCTTCAGTGCCGACCGCTGCTGGTGCCTTTCTTTGACCCGTGCTTCTGAACTCTTGCCCAGACATTGACGCCTCCTCTGACCGGCAACAAAATGGAGGTACCCTCCCGTGGTTTCTAACACTTACTTTCAAACAAAAAAACGGCTGAAAATATCGTGATTTTCATGAAGAAAAAAATTGCCCGCTAGGCGGGCACAGTATCATCGCGCTCTGCGCGCGGCTAGCAAGTTTAAGCGCGCCTAGAGTGCCCGACTGTTGGTTCACAACTGTAATTTGGTGATTGTGAATCCTTTTTTGTTAAAGCTCCTTCGGCTTTAACGAACACATTCTCATCACGTATCTCGTGCTTCACACTCGATTTTGTCCAAAATGCAAAATTTCTACATTATACAACACTATTATATCAAATGTATATTACATTTATTTCTATATCTCGTCCTAGGATTGTTAATTCAGATATTGCGAAATGAAGTACAAATTTTATTTATCATGATTACCTCAATATTTGCTCATTATTCTGCAATAACATTTATTCTCAGATACCCTGCAAAATGTTTCATTTCAACAAATTTATATTATTACAATTCATAATATGCATTGGCCTTGAAACATACGTGTTTTCATTGCCTTGTTTTTATAATAAAAAAAGTGCGCAACCTATGAAAAAGACTAATTGTTGTTATTAAACATTGTATTGCAACTTGTGTTGTTTTTTCATAAATTTATTTTCTTCATTTTCAATGTTATTTTTACTATTTGAACCAAAAATACGCATCCTAGCGTGAACTGGTTAAAAGAAAAATTGCACGTATAATACAGGCGAGAAATTTTTTTCTTTAAAATGTTATTGTAAATTGTGTCGTTTTTCCAAAAATGTAATTATTTTCATTCTGAATGTATTTTTATGGCAAAAGTTTACAATAAATTTGTGGATCTTTTTTGGTTGAACAACTTTTGTCTTTTCATTTTTTTTCATATTTTGTGTGGTTTTTCCAAAAATTTTATTTTGTTATTAACAATGCTATTTTTATGATTGAAACAAAAACTACGCGTCCTATCAAAAAATGATAATGAACATTTTCTAGCTCTGTTAATATTTTTCGTAGCTCTAGTCGTTTGTTAAAAATTTTGATTTTTGATTTTTAATGTGGTTTTTTATGAATAAAACCAATCCTACGCGTCAAATCAAAAAATGATTAGTAACGAATTTCAAGATCTTTTTTGGATGCAGAATTTTTGTCAATTCATCTTCTTTCATACCTTGTATAGTTTAACTTACTTAGTTTGCGTTTTTTGGCTCAAAATTGACTTTTTTTTCTTTCAATTTTATATATGCTACAAAACTCTGGTAAGTTTCTTTTTATCAAGAAAAGGCGTCAGGATATATTTTTCGTCTTTTTGAGTATTACAAATAGCCGTATATAGAATTTTTAAATCTTAAAAAAGTGATCTTAAAAATGTTTAAAATGGTCTAAATTTTTGAATTTTTTACAAAATGGCTGACTAACTAATTTTGCCTTTAGTTTATGACACTAAAAGTGTGTACCAAAGGCCAATCCAATCTGTAAATTCTTTCGAAAGTTATCGTGCTAACAGACTAAAATTCTAAAAACATATGACATGCATGCACACACACACACACACACACACACACACAGTAGCGAAAACCTTTCTTTTGGGTTCAGAAGGTCTCAGAAGGTGGGCATTTGAAAAAAACCGGAGGTAAAAATATCTATTAATTAAATGATAGTCAAAGTTTCACAACATCTTTCAAACGAACGAAACTGTTTACTGAAGGCTTTATAAACTAGAGAAAGAGCCAAAATGTTTGTTGACTTATATTGAAAATGAAATATTATTGAAAGAAAATTATAATGCATATTTTGACATTTAATTCGAACAATATTTATGAATAGAATGGAATTGTGGAAAAATATTTCTTTCATTTGAACGTTCAGAACTTCTGGTACACATATGTGGGCGTCCGCATGAAAGTACACTAATGGCCAGTATGCAGTTATATATAGAGGCATATAGCCAAATAAATTCCCGACATTTTAAGCCCATAATGAAATCTTTAAGTTGAAAAAGGAGTCACCGGGTCGTTTTTGAAGTTGGAACTTCGAAAAATAGTTTTTCGATAAAAACGCATCTAAACTTGGCGAGCATATGAGTAATTGAGTATAGTTCCAATTAATTTACTATATGTCCCAGTATCATCTCCCACTCAAACCCAAAAATAATAAATTTGACTCATTATTTGGCCATTTATGTACGACTGGTAGGGCTCTGTGATAAATAAAAGTTCTCACGTTTTATTTTCTCATGATACAAGATTTTTCTGCGACAAATTTATGAAAGTCGCCTGAATTTCTTTCCTATTGAAAAGAGTGACGGACTGATAGGACAATATTCAAGATTCTCTTTAAAACCTTATTTCCTTAAATTGACCATTATGCGAAGGAACAAAGCTCATTTAGTATTTAATCTATTACCAATGGTCTGTTACTCATAATAAAGATTATGAAGTTGCCTTAAGCTCAACCTCGCTTCGCAGTAGTAGTAAAAATTCATCAAACTGGTATAATAGAAGAAATGTTATCCGTGAGCCAGAGGGAAACTGGAAAGAGTGACTATAGCGACGTTACCAGGGGGGGGGGGATACTTAGGCCCCCTACCATTTTAGAATGATGATTAGGTGATGATGAAGTATGACTATAACATGATGGTAGGCATCATTGAAAATAATTTGACCCTAATTAAGTTTTTTGAAAGTGAAAAAAAAACCACCCTGAAAGTATTGTACTGAGTTTGGTTTTAAAATTATTGAAATATAAGACTAGAGACTCGGTGTAAAGGGTTTACTTCAGTTCATTATCCTTCTTGAAAATTCTAAATTAGGAATAGTGCCGAGCGTGCGATCGAGCGAGCGTCTCAGACTCTCAGGTACGAATGTAAATGATTCGATGAATACTTATAGATTCCTACAAATAGAAACGTAGCAGCATTTAAAATTTTTAACCATACCTGGCTACGAGTAAGAACATTATACTGAAACAGAAAAGTTATCCTTGCTTTGGTTTTACAAGAACAAACACATAAATTTACTGATTATATTACAGAACATCTAAAGAATTTCGTATTGTGTGAAAAATTTAATTACTAATTAAATAAAAATTGATAAAATGGATCAACTATAACACTATGGAGAATTATTTTTCGTTGCGTGAACAAATAATATTGCATTTAATTAGTTTCATCAAATAATTATCTTGCGGCGAAGAACTGATTAGTTCATGAGAAATGAAAATTCCAAAATAAATTCAGGCATATGTGTTTAGGGTGAAAGCAGTTTCTTTTTTGGAAAAATAAATGCCGAATTGGGAAATTGACCTATACTATGTAAAAAAAGACAATTTAAACATTGAATAATCGCCGATTTAAATTATTACATGAAGGCTTTGTCAAGCTCTTCGACTGAGGTTATTGCTAGAGAAATTGGTCAGCGACCTGGGCTGGATGTCTGTATAACTGTATAACAAGGCTAGAATCGAGGGATTTACGCTTAAACTGCAAGAAATTTAGCTCAATAGTATAATAATAATAATAATAAAATATCTGGAGAAACATATACATATTTCGGAATACCGCAAGCGGAAACCCAAAATTTGTGTGTTTTTAGTTTTATCGTTTTTACTGTCATCTTTATCTGAAATACTTAGTTGTTGACCTCTAATTTTAAATTTTGCCAATTCTGTTTCCCATTCTCGTCGCAATATTTCTTATTCCGAAAAATTTGAAAAAGCAATTCTCGCAATATAAACTTTGTATTCAATTCTCAAATTTCCATAAGGTTTCTTAACCGCCGTTCTAGGCTTGGTCGCGGCATTAATTTTTCGAATAGCTGTTTAATTTTTGTTACAAAAGCGTGAGTATCTTGTTCTTTTTTCTGATTGAAAAATGTTATTTTATTTTTTATTATTTCAGTATATCTTTCATTTAGTTATCTTATTACTTTGATTCGCTACATTTTGTGTTGAATTTAAAATTCTATCCATTTTTTCATTCAAATTTTTAATTTCTTCTAAAAGTTCTTTTAATTTTCATTTTATCGATTTTATTCTCTTCAAAATTAATTAATTCTTCTGCACCATTTCAAAATTCATTATTACTTTCCAAAAACGAATGGATTTTAAAAGTTCTATCGCTCATTTTTGCGTTTTATTTTTCCTGACTTGCTATCTCTATTTGTAGTCTTTCGCGACCTATTCTTGCTTTCTCTGCTCTTTCTCTGATCTATTCTATCTCTTTCATATCTTTCAAGATTACTAAATTCTAAACGTCTCTTGTCTCTTTCTAACCTTTCGAGTGTTTTTCTCTTGGCCTCTATCTCATTATCTATCCTACTTTTCTCTGGCTCCTGACTTTCAAAAGTGATACTGTTCTCATTTTCTATTCTCCAATTACCTAATGTATTCTCGGTATTGGGGGACAGTATACTAATTCAATGTCTATGTGCAGGACTTGGTTGTTTCACCCTCCATTCTAATTCTCCCCTAACCATTATGAATTCTATATTTCTTTCTATATTTTCTCCTCCATTCACGTTTTCGACCGATTGACTTTCTCTGTTTTCGTTATCAAAATTATTCGCGTTTATTTGTTCGTTACCTTCTTCAATTTCTGAAGTTAACCTATTCTCTCTATTTCCCCTATTTTCTCTCTCATTTTCTACCTGGTTTGTCATATTCGGATTAATTTTTATTTTTCCCGATCTTAGATGCATTCGACTTTTTCTATTCTTATGGCTTAGCTCAGGGGTTCGTATGGGGTTGCGCGTGGCCTGACCTCGATCGGTTTGATCGGTTTGATCGATTGATTTTCTGTGAGTTAATTTTTTTTTAGAACCTAATGCGAATCTTTGAACATTTCTTTGTAGGTCAGACTGCTTTGCAACAATTCGAAAGAATTTCCAAAAACTTCGCGTTGATTTTAAGTCATTTATTTCCTGCCGATCGGATGAATCGGAATTATTTAAGTAATGGAGAAACGCTGTCGATGTAATTAATTGTCTTTGAGATTTAATACGTGTTGATCGCGAAGGAAACTGGCCTGTGCATGTGGAATCAGTCATGAAATCCTAACCAATCTTTCACGTAATGGACCGCGTGAACCACGCTAGATAAAGTGGTGTTTACATAGAGGAGATATCCAATTTACAGAAAATGGCACCAGAATTGTATGAAAGATTCACGAAAGGCTCTTTTTCTATCAAAGCCTCAAATGTTCCGTTCACATCAAGTGCTGATCAGGAACTCGAACCTGGCATAAACAAACCTTCAAGGGACTCTGCGGTTACAATGGGGAGCACACAGAACAAAAAGTACGTTACTTTGTGGAATTCGATGCATCACGAATCACAAACCACTAACAATTTGCATAGGAATCTAACTCTCGTGAAGGAATGAAATTATGAACTGCAAGTACATCATGATTCTTCCGTTCAAGGTACACAAAAAATGTATAGACGAATTCAAGCAATGGAAAAATACATATGCGAAAGAGTAAATCCAATCATGTCGCGGAATCTATTTCTAAAACAATTGAACGCGTTATCTTTCCATCATTCATATCAGTATGAAGAATCGTAAATTATTCGAAAATTCGTCATTATTTGACAATGAAGGATTTCCAAAGAAATAAAAAAAGTGTGGACTCGTAACGGCTCTAGAATGCGTTCTTTCTCCTGAGGATGACAACATTTTGAGTATGGATTATCAGAATGTTTCTATAAGAGTAGATGTCATGCTGCTCTGCAGAAAGTTAAATTGAAGAAATTCCGCACTTCCCAGTGATTCGACAACATTTAGAGACTTTGCAGAACGATTGTGCAAGTTTTCCTTCTTTCCAAAGAATTTGCCAGTTCAAAGAATGGACTGGGTTTTTATTCTTATTTCCTAACGTCTTCAAAAGAAATGGAAAGAAAACGGAGAAACAAAAAAGGCAAGATTTCGGTGGATCGAATTGATGACGACATCAAAGTTTCGTTTGAAATAGACTTATTTTGGGCGATTCGGACAAGAAAAAACTTCTTCAACAGTATCTTCGAGAGTATATTTTGGAAAATTTCTCCACTATGTGGTCTTCAATGGAATTTATATGCAGTGCCACGGATCAAAAGAACCCTCCAGCTCTTCTATAAATGAAAATTTGAATTTCATTCAGCGATCGGACATTGAAGAAGCAGATATTTATCGTTTTTTATCTTCTGACATAGACATTGTGGTGATTGCTTTTTCTCACTGTAAATGTTTGGAAGATGAAGGATTGAGGGTGGGCATTTTTTATATAAACTAGTTAACTCTCAGTAATCGTCATGCTCTTTCACAATGAGTTAGATGCAAGGTAGCCCTGATAAGGGGCATTCAAGTACAATTTTCACAGTTTTTCGGAAAAATATCAAACTTTGTCAAAAATATAATTTTCATTTAAAAAAATATATATAAAGAAACATGCACTGGAAAGATTTACAGTTCACGCTCAAACTGCAGATCCGTCAAAGCCACACTCAACAAGACAAAGCTGCTGACCATCAGGCAGCATATTATTGAGGGAATACGGGTACTTTTTGACTCTAGGAAAAGTCTAGAGCGAAGGAAGAGGTGGGTCAGCAATAATGAACAGTTTTTTCTGACTCATCTCGACTCTTCCAAGATCCTCTAGTTACTGTCGACCATCCGCCCAAACCAGAGGAGATCAAAGCATTGTAGAGAGAAGTCTACGAAGTTTAGCATCCAGTGAAAGAAGACTCACAGAACATAAATAGCTTCAAGGAGCTGTGCAGTGCCCTCATAACACTACCGAGGAGGTGCAAAAAGTACTAAGATACAAGAAGAACTTTTCCGCTCTGGTACCAGATGGTATCATAACCATCTGGTGGAAGAAGTTTTTTCAACCCACCAGCATCTGGCCCGCATTTTCTCCTCTATCTCATACGGAAAACACGTGTGATAACTAACAACGTTTAGAATTATCCAAGGTGCACTTAAGGAACTTAAATATTAGGATTAAGATTTAACCCAATTGTTGTGAACAATTTATATAAACAATTATTTTTAGGAGGGTGCTCCAACGCAGCAACAAACTTTATCTTGTTTAAAAGTACCAAAATGTCTCGTACGAATTGTATTTAGAGTAGAAAATAACCATTAGTTAGCAATTACTATTATAAATATTCTAATAAACAAATTGTATTTTTTTCGAAGTAAGGATTTTCTCATCGCACAACTATCAAGTTAATTCTAAATGATGATAAATAGCTGCAGAAAAGTATAAATGTTAAATATTTGTATTCTTAATAACAATATTATGAACACATAAAAAAGATGGCTTTTTCCACCATACATTTTTGCCCCTACTCATGTTCCAGCTATCTTCGTGTTTATATTTCATCAAGAAAGTGCACGAATGTTTGCTTAAATTGTTATTGTCATTAGCAATATTTTTAATAAACAGTCATCGATGGCAATCTTACATCTGAATAAGCGGTTTTTTCCTAATTATTATTTTGATGCTTCTTGATAATGGTACTTAAATAAGTAACTTTGTCAGTAATTTATAATTGATGTTATTATTTAATAACAGTAATATATATTCAATATATTATGTATATGTCAGGACATCATCATATGTCAATAACTTCAAAATGTAGTATATCCACTCTTCAAGAATTATTGTGCAATACCAGCATTCTCGATTAGCACCAATGAAAGACCCAGAATCGCACGACCTTTTTCAAGATCTACCATTTTTCTGCGAAGGAAAACTGAGAGAAAATTTATGACTCCTCGGAAAAAAATCCCAGATGGAAGGGCTCGGTTCTGGAATTTGAACCTGGAGGACCCTTTTTTCTGGTATAAGTTACCAGGACTTGAAATAAAAAGTATTTTATTTCAAGTATTTAAACTAAGTAATTGCAGACAGTTGTATAACTAATAAATTTTGCAACATTAATAATACATATTTTGTGTCAATTTGTATTTCTTTACTCATCAAATTTATTTTAAAAAAATAATCCCAAATAAATTGAAAGCGTTCCAAATTTAAGAGCTTTTGAAAATTGAAGAATCTCTGAATAGAATTATGTATGATTAAAATTGCGAAAATTTCAAAATTTTTAATATTTGTAAACTAGAATTAAAAAAATTGCATCACCAAAAATTCAAAGCAATTGGAATCAGTGCTAATTACAGCGTTCAAAATTAAATTATTCGAAATTTTAAACATTAAATAAAAATAATAATTTTCAATTCGATGCTATCCAAGTTTTAGAAGATTTCATTGTAAACAAAATTGAATGTTTCAAAGTCAAAACTGCTGAAATTGTAGAATATTAATTTGTTATGGCAATTAAAAGAATTGTAATTGATGCGACAAATTTGTCTGAAATAAAAAAATTAATTATTCGTCATTTTCACCGTTCAAAAGTTAACAAAAAATGATTACAAACCTTTAAAATTGATATATTCAAAAAAAAAAAATTTTAATACCAAATAATTATAAATGCAAAGTATTAAAAGTAAAAAATTTCTACTTCAGAACGTTAAAACTCAAAAGAATCCAAACTTCATCCAACTTCAACACTCAATCCCTTTAAGATGTCAACTATATAGTATGTAAATTTAATTGATTGAAAAATGAACAATTTGCAAATTTTCCATCGTACTTTTTAAAATTCTCCCATTTCAATTTGAATTGAAAAATGAAAACTTGTGAGAGGGAGCAGTAGAAAATGTAGAAAAATGGACATGAAAATTCAGAACTTTAAAATTGTAACCACTCAAAATTAGAGAAAATATTCAATTTCTGAGGTATTAATTTTACATGAAAAATACGATGATAATTTTTATTAAAACTACTTTTCAAAGAATACATTTTCCTAAAGTACGCGAAATAGTAATATATATACAAGAGTGTAGGATTACTGCCGTGATTTTGAAGAACACCGTTAACTGCATTTCGGATAAGTCCCTTGAGCCGCTTCCCGTTAACTGCATTCAAGCGGCAGTAGTCTATGAGGCATACTCCATGATGGCCTGATGACTTCTTAGATAGCATCAGATACACAGATTTAAGCGAGGCTTTCAAAATTTAAAGCTTTAAAATCAGTTTCTAAACCAGCTTGTCGAAGAACAGTTGACAGTCTTTCTTAGTCAATTGGTGTGTACGGTTGTACGGAGTTCATGAAAGAAATCGCCGAAAATCGTGAAAATATTGGAGAAAATATTCTTTGTGAAATACCCCCAAAGAGAGCGCCAGAACTTATAATTACCAACAGGATAATGAAAGTGTTTATATAGTGATTAATCATGATGCATTATGCGTGTGTTTGATTTGCAGAAGTGAATTTAAGTTTTTTAAAAAGGGCAATGTTCACAGACATTATGAAAGATATCAGTCAGGCATTGACGAGTTATATCCAAAAGGTGATCCCTCGCGTGTTGAACATATTGAAGAACTATAACAAATTGGAGACAGTTACGAGAGGACGGTAAAGAGCTTTTGACGTCAGACCCACATGCATTAACAGAAGCATCATTTGAAGTAAGCTACGTAATTGCAAAGCACAAGAAACCTTTTTCGGACGGAGTATATTTCAAGGAAGAAGTTCGGGCAGATGCTTTTCGTGGTTTCCAAATGTTGCGTTCAGAGGTCAATTTTAAAAAACAATGAATAATACAGCGTTATCTGGCAATAAAGTTCAAAGAAGAATTGAAGCAATAGGGGAAAATGTCCAAGAGCAGTTATCACAAGACTTGGAATCATGTGTATGTTTTTCGACTCAATAAGATGAATCCACGGACCAAACGAAAATCGGACAATTAAACGTGAATAAGCGATTAGTACTTCCTGACTACACTGTAAAAGAGGAGTTCCTCACACTTATTCCTATTAAAGAGCAGACACGAGGAGAAGGTATTTACGGCCAATTGAAGGAATACATCAATTTGATTCAGATGCCACTTCAAAAGCTTGTGTCGATAACGACTGATGGTGCTCCTGCAATGTTAGGTAAAGAAGCAGGATTCATTGGATGCTGTAGACGTGATGAGGATTTCCCCACTTTCTTGACTTTTCACTACATTGTGCACCAAGAAGCGTTAGGCGCAAAAAACTCCATGCATGTCGAAGAAGTCTTTGATGTGGTAACTCGAATTATCAATTCTATAGTGCCACATGCACTCCAAAACAGACTTTTTAAAAAAACTCATGGAGGAACTTGAGGCCAATTACAGTGGTTTAATACTGTTCAATGGCGTCAGGTGGCTCAGTCGAGGTGATGTTTTGCTGCGATTTTTCGAACTGCTAGAAGAAATCAAGCTTTTTTGGATCACCGTGGTGACGAGTGGGAAGAGCTTCAAGATCCAGAATGGGTAATGACTTTGGCATTTTTAGTGGACCTGACGACCGAGTTGAACAAAATCAACAAAAAATTACAGACGAAGAACGTCAGCATTTGGATTTTAATGTCTCACGTCGACCGGTTTAAACTAAAAATCGATGTTTGGATTTACCAAATTAAAGAAGAAGAAATCGACCCAGATGATTTCGAGAAACTAACGGAAGTTCTTACTGATTATAACATTCAGTGTTGCTCCGATAAATTTCTGTATGCTGTCAATGTTTGGATCAACTGTTCTTTGTGAATCCATTTTTTCTTTAATGAATTACACGAAATCTAAGTTGAGAACAAGGCTCAAAAGTGAGAGTCTCACAGAAGAGTTGAGACTGGCAGCTTCATCGTACACTCCAGACATCAAAAAGTTGTCACAAGAAACTGGTTCATATACTTTTCACGAGTAATAATAATTCAAAAGTCATTTTAAAAAAATCGGCCCTTTTTAGGGCCACCAAATACTTCAAACGTGGAATACCTCTTATTCGTAAGAACATGTGTACTATTTTTATTTCAGGCAGGGTATTTCAATGTCAGCATTGCATCTCCTATGTTTCCGCTCGCTTTTCGCGTAAAGAAGCTCAAGTTATTTGTTATTTTTATTTTTAAAGGTAACTTTTATTTTTTTTAATGATATATATTGTAAATAGAAAGGTTGCTATCGCAAATGTTGATCCTGTTTTTAGAGGCACCATAAAATATTTATTTTTAGAATTTGAATAATAATAAGAAAATTCACGCGTGCGTGACACCCGAATTATAATTGCTGTTATTGAATATTTTTAACTTATAAAACAGTAATATTCTCCATCAATTTGCATCAGTCAAAATTCTAACTAATTTCAATCAGTGACTGAATTGTAGTTATATGCATGACCTCTGTTAAACATCTTTTCTGCAGATTTTTAATTGTATTCAATTTATTTTTTGTATATCTGTTACACATGATAATGTAATAAATTATTTAGTCACATTTAACAATTTTCTTAACTTTTAATGTTTAACAATTGGTTATTATGGATTTGAAAATGGATCATGTTTTTTAATATTAGGTATAACGACTTTCACAGTCTTATGGGACATAAGCTGGGAGCACCGCTACAAAATGGCAGCGACAACGTAGGAACAGAAAATCGTTGAATGGTTTTTAGGCACCAGACACCTCTTCGGCGTCACTTCAAAAATGCATATAACTCTCCTATAAAAATTCCCTAGCTCAGGAAGAGGGATTCCGTGGGGGCGAGAAAAGCTATCCAGAATTGAGTTTTGTAAAAATATAGTAAAACTAGGTACGTTTAATTAAATTTAGCAAATAGAGGTATACAAGGCGAGGAACTGGAAAGGTGCGAGGAACTTTTAAAATAATAAACCTCATTCAAAACAGAGGAGGGGGGGAGGTTGTGACAGAGTTACAAGCACCCCATAGCCGTACGACCCTGTGGGCCTAGGACCAGGAGTGGGGAGAGTATCACTTCCTGGTTCTAATACCGAAATCCTGATCCTGGAGCGTCAGTCTTGTGCGAACTGTTCATTGGAACCTCTGAGGTACCCAAACCCTCATTTTGCCGAAACGGCGACACGCAATCTCCAAGATCCAAACCAAAAGCATCGATCCAACAAGGACCACTCTGATCTAAACGTACCTGGGCTTCATCGCCGGAGTCCTATACACACTTCACCTGTTTTCTCGACGTTCCAAAATCCCCCCCTATCACTGAATTTGTGAGATCCCTCACAAGGCCTTTTCTTGGTCTTCCCCCCACTCAAACCTTCGATTTTTCTTTAATAATCGATGGAGTGGTTCTGCCTTTTGAGCGAAATTCTTTATGAATTGCCTGTACCACGATACCATACCCAGAAATCGCCTAAGTTTGCGCACAGTTGTAGGAGCCGGATAAGATGTTATTGGCTCGACTTTCTCCGGGTCAGGGTGCATTCCCGTTTTATCTACCAAATATCCGAGATATCGTACTTGACTACAAACAAATTTGCTTTTATCTGGATTGACCGTAAGTCCGGCATTGATGATCACATCGAAGACTTTCTCCAAACAATAAATCTGCTCTTCAAAGGTTTCACTGACTGCAATTATGTCATCCATGAACGCAAATGCATAGGGCTCAAATTCCGGTGTTGTCAGTCGAACCAGCAATCACTAAAACGTTGCTGGAGCTCCGTTGTAGCTGATATTCCATTTCCGCACAATTGAATGAATATCATCCCTACTTTTCTGTCCTATACCTGTCGGCAATCCGCTTACTGGGTAAGGAGAGGACATCTGGATTCCTGTTTGGTCTTCCAGATGTCTGTAGGGAATATTATCCGTGCAAAAGGGATCATCATTTGGCACAAAAGAATCCAAAAATGGATTAGTATTTGGTAAAGCGGCCGTGACACAGCTCGCATTCGAATGAGTTTCTTCCTCTCGACGTCTCGAAAAGTTTGGGAAATTCATCAAAGGCAAGTCCTTCCCAAGGCCGCTTTTTGAAGCGCGATCAGCTGTAAACGGAGTCATTCTTATTCTAGTTGACAGGATAACTTCCGGAAAGGCTGTCGGGATCATAGTCGAACGACTCGCGGGTATGTACATGGGTGCGGTGTGTGTAAGCGGAAAAAACGTAACTACGTTCGTCAAGCTACGAGCAAAAGTTACGCTGCTAACATTCGTTGCTGGTGTAAACAAGGGTTCCGTAACCGCAAACGTGGTGTACTCCGTTAAGAAGCCCGTTGGCTGTACGCGCGACGTCGTCGTAGGGACGTTGAGAGTAGTTGGTATGACTACATTTGTAGCGTTTCGCGAAACGTGAAGCCTTTCGATCTCGGCTGTCAAGTCTCGCTCCCCACTTTCTTCCCACGACTGATGCATGTGACGGCAATGTTGGTGGAACCTTACTAGGTGTCACCTCATCGCCATGTCATCTCCATCAGTGGATAGGTTGAGATAGTCTAGAGTTTCCCGCAGTTCCTCTTTAGTCAGCGAACTTGCCCAATTTATAATTGAGTCAGTGGTTTCCGCCCACAACCTATCTACTTTAATGGTAGAGCTCTCCATTTTGAAAATTTGAAAAATGAATATCCCTACTAAAATTCTGAAATCGCGAAAATTCTACAGAAACCTCACTAAAATCGCAAAAATCTCACGGAAATTCTTAAATTTCAAAATTCCGAACAATTCAGTACTTCCAGACCGAATTCCGACTATGCTCATGAAATTCCAAAGAAGAATTTCAAACCAATCCCGAAATTCTGTTAAATTCGAAAAAGTCCCAGTAAAATCAGAAATTTACAGCAATTTCTAAAAATTCCGTACTAATAGCCTGAACTATTCCCGAAATAATGTTCTCGAACAATTTCAGATTAAACAAAAGAAATCCTGAACTCACTCCCGAAATCCCGAATATTCCGTACGAATAGCTGAAAATCACGTAAAGTATTACTAACCAACATATCACATATAAACACAGTAGATTATCACATGATCGAAAAAAAATGAAAATTTCATACACAACTAAAATAAAATAAGGATAAAATTCAACAAAATCAATGGATATTTTATAATATGAACAAGGTTCAATAAATGAACCCAACAACAATAAATTCTTCAGGGTGCTCATGCATAGCACTCAATTAGTAAACATACATGGTGCGTTTGTATAATCTGGAAATATCCAGTTATAATAGCATGGCAAAAATCAAAATGGTTGTGTTAAACTTGACCTATCGTTAATCATGACGTAGGAATAGAAAATAGCACTCCTTAATTGAGTTTTGTAAAATATAGTAAAACTAAGTACGTTTAATTAAATTTAGCAAATAATGGTATACAAGGTTGAAATTTGAATTTACAAAAAAAAGGGGTTTAAACCAAAACCATGATTAACATTCTATAGACTCAAATTATAATTTGAATAAGAATCCTTTAAGGCACACTAATACATCGCTTACTACAACTAAAGTTAGAACACACTAACTACTGGCTTAATCCTACATCAAAATTTTTTTAAAAAGAGGAACAGGTCTACTACACCAAACATGGTGTCTGCCTGAGTAATAGATCAAATCAGTTATTTTGAAAGCGACATTTTCTTTCCTATCAAATCTTAGGTCTAAGTAATTTCCACAAAAAAACAACTATACAAAATGAGTACTCAAAACTCACAATATCTCATGAACCCTAGAACAAATAGAGAAACGAAAGAAATGACGCCTACCTTATACCTCGGAACCGCAGAATCCTCCTTATTTCGCGACGCCAATTCGGCAGAAAAATGAACTCGTCCAAGTAAAGTTTGTGACAACGTAACTTTCTCCTCAAAATAAGTGACTCGTCAATGGCCGACACGAAACTGATCTCCCTTGCGTTGTCTGGCTCGTCAGATCCTTCCCGCTCGCGCCACAATTCTCGGCCCAGTCGTTGCTGCCTTCCCAAGCTGTATTCCTGGGACTCTGGTCAATGGAGTTCGGTCCGCCGTTCCGGTATGTGGAACGCCGGCCGGTGAAAGATGGCTGCCTCCATGTGTTGACAAGTGTCCTGGCATGGCCTGACAGTTACATTAATAATCCTGGAGACTTGGATTATTAATCGTGGCCTAGTTGACATCTTAATGGGCCCAGTGATAGTGAAGTGACCGTGGGTGCATGGGAGTGACGAAAACTTGGTGGTAGTGATGTAGTGCGGTTGTCTGTAGATGATGGCAGTGTTTTCCCTGCCGGATTTTCTCAACAAAGTGGACTCTGCGATTTCCGGGACTGTTGTAGGACGTCAGGTCCTCCTTACCTATTGACTCCAGGTACCTAATCTAACCTAATTAATAGTGACAGGTTACATACAGATTTATTAGCGAAATTCTAACCTAAATAGCTCGCTTTCTCTCTTTTCTCAAAAAAAAAAAAATAATAAGAAGATAAAGTTCTCTCTCACTCATCACACCTTAAGTTATAATAAGTTCTTATCTCTAAATTTATATTCTAATTTGAGCTTGTGTCGGCCATGGGGATTATCACGGTCTAATGTTTAATTCTGAAAAGCTGGAGGAAGGATCCATAACGGGTGGTTAGCCACCACGTTACAAGGTGTAACGGTGGGGGGGGGGGGGTATCGCGTACCTTGGAGTTAAGCAAACGCTACTGGGGGCAGTGAGTGGGTGAGTGGGCTAGTTGTGGAGACGGTGATGGAGACGTTCTACCATTCGAAGAGAATCCAGGGAGATCCAGCGGAAGGGGAGAGGGTGTCCTGGACTTGGCTATTCTTCGCTCGGGCAAGGAATTGTGCGAAGATGCCAGGGAGATGTGTCTCGGGCCGGAGCCCGGAGAGATCTGATTTTTTGGTCTTGTGAACTGCACTTTTACGTACTTCATTTCAGCCGCGGCGCACCCATCGCGACGAAGGCGAGTGAGGTTCGCCCTCGCCAGGTCAAAGTCTACAAGCGTCGGGCTAACAGCAAAACCGCGCTTGCGCTGTGATTTGCCAGAAAGTTTTTTTTTACGGGGCGGCGCGACTCGGAATTCTAAGTATTCTGACAGCTCATGTTAGAAGGCCTAGTCAACGAAAGAAAGAAGAATTTTGGATGCTGTCTGAGTATAACATTTTAATATAATTTATAATTATAAATATAATGAGCGAACATCAAAATAATCTATAATTGTTGTCAATTTGCAAAGTATCATAGCAAAAAGTTTATGAAAATTCTTTGAATAATTAACACTGGTTGACAATTTTCAAAGTATCATAACAAAGAGTAATCGAAAATATAGAAGATTAATTTCTCTCGCATTTTATACCAAAACTATGGATTTTAATGAGCTGAACATTGTGGCAGGACTTTCCAAGTAAGGTGGAGAATTACTTACCTGGATTGTCCACCATACTCGTCCCAACGTGTAAACCAGAAAAAATTATAAACAAAGACCAGACAAGTATCTGGTTCTGGGCGCCAAGCGCCTGCGGAGACGCCAGTAAGAATTTAAGGACAATCAAAGTTTTAAATCATAAATTTAAAAATACTTCCACTCTCGAGAAGGAGAGCGATTTCGTGGTGACGAAATCTGAGCAAGGGTTTCTTTACTAATTATAAAGTCAATTCTTAAGGTATTTAAAAGACTTATTTATTGAAATAACATTTTCGCGAGTAATTATTTACAGCAAATTAGGCTTAAAACTACAAATGATTAAGAGGTGGTGGTGTTCCTTTATAATATGACGATTCTTTTGAGAGAGGGTCAGTACACGTCAGAAATATCAGGATCTGCAGTTTGTTGTTCGATTTTATTAAAACTTTGTAAAATTGTAGTGCTATACAGAATAAATTTCAGCCCTCAAGGACTTTCGAAAATTTTCAAAATTACGGAAGTTACGCCATGTTGAATATTAGAGTTACATTTTTTTGAATTATCGATATTTCTGGAACCGATGATTGGATTTTGATCAAATTTGAACACGTTTGAGTTAAAATAATATATTTTGAGAATATAATACAATTAATAAACAAAAAATTTTTTTGCCCGGAAAAAAGTGAAAAAAAAAATTTGATTTAATTTTTCGTGAATTACACCCCTTTTAATTTTTTTTAAATATCGATACAATGATTCCTTGTGAAATCACCTTTCGTTAAAAAAATCATGGAGACTCTTATAGATCCCAAGATATCGTCATTTTAGCGAGGCCGTGCGCCGCCTCTCCACTGGGGTGCGGTGTCAGTGTCGCGGCCCGCGAGCAGTTGAAGCTCTTTTGTTTCAGTATTACCACCTCTTTTTCGCGGCTACCTTCATGCTCCTACAGGCTTCAGATTTTTTGCAATGCTATTTTCTATATTTGGCAGCTCGCATCCCAGATCATAAGGATTTCCAGAGTTAGATTTAAGTTATTAGAGAAAATTATGCCACCACTCATACCTCGTTGTTTCAATCCTTTTGAAAAAAAGATCCATAATAAAGTAGACGTGGAAAAACTCCGTCTTGTTTCTAAATCAATTAGTAAAAAGTTTTCAGTTGACTCGGAGAATCATATTTGTCATATATGCCGCCTAGAAATTCTAAATCATACATCTGATAGTCAAGTAATGCATATCCAAAGTTCTTCTGATGCAATGAAATGCAAACAGGTTGGAAACTTGCCTGAAGCTAGTGATGATTTTTCTAAAGAAATTAAGTTTGATCAGGCTGAACATCTACTTCCATTTGTGAATTATTTCGATAAAGATTTAGAATGTGACGTTGAAAGAGAAGACAATATTTCTAAGTTGAATGCAATTTTGCAAATCTTAAGAGTTCCATCTATTAGTAAGACTACGGATCTTCGAACACGAACTACACAAAGAAAGAAGGTAGCCGAGATTAAAAAAGCTCTTGACGTTCAAATGAAAAAGGTATTCAATTGTATTGATGATGACTGTAGTAAGAAAGATATAGAAGAACTTACTAACGAATGTAAAGAAGAATTGGATAAAAAACTAAGTAAATCATATGTCGTTCAACTGTTGACTAGGGTATCAAAAGGTTTTGGAATTCGCAAGATAGAATCAGAGTTCAAGGTACCATATAGTTTAGCCCGTAAGGTAATACAATTTCACGAGAGAAATGGTATTGGATCATTACCAAATCCTAGACCAGGTAAGAAGTTGTCGGAAAAAACTGTCAAAATTGTCTGAAATTGTTGCTACGAATGCGACATGAGTCGACAGTTGCCAGGGGAAAAAGACTGTATATCTGTAAAGCAGTATGATGGTTCACGAAAACTGATACAAAAACGTCTAGTTCTAGGTAATTTGAAAGAAGTTTATGCGACTTTTAAATAAAAATTTTCGGATCTAGTTATTGAAATCTCTAAATTTGGAGAATTGCGACCAAAGGAATGTATTTTTGCAGGTGCGAGTCGAACAAATTCCATTTGTGGTTGCAAAATTCATGAAAATACTAAATTATTGATTGATGGAGCAAACTTAAGTGAACTTGCTGCAAATGACGCAAATATAAAGTGCTTAGAGGCATACAAAACCATGTTGTCTTCGATTATTTGCGATCCTAAAACACTTAACATTTATTTAGGATCGTGCAGATCTTGCCCAGGTGTGAAATCTTTAATGGAAAAAGTCCCAAAGCTTTTTGAAAGCAATTTTATTGAAAGAATCACGAGTTTGACAGAACGCTCTTTAGAAACTTTGAGTGGCACAGCTGAGGATTATTATAAGAAACTCACTAAACAATTAAGTGATCTTCTAAAACACGACTTTATAGCGAAATGTCAAGTCAATTTCTAAAAGACTCTAAGGAATCTCTTGAAGAGGGTGTATTTATAATACTTTTTGATTTTGCTCAGAATCACGACACTATTATTCAAAATGCAATACAAAGTGAGTATTGGAATAAACAACAGATCACTTTCCATCCCGCTGTAGTTTATTTTAAGAAAGATGGCAAAGTCATGTGCGAAAGTTATGCGATCATTTCAGAAAATCTTGAGCATAATACTAGTACAGTTCATCTGTTTATGGAAAAAATTATTGCTGAGTTAAAACAAAATCTAAAAAGATCATGTATTTCACTGATGGTGCAGCTTTCCAATATAAAAACCAAATCAACTGCGTCAACCTAGCACATTACATGCGAGATTTTGGGATTGAAGCTTCCTGGGAATTCATTGCTACTTCTCATGGTAAAATTCCGTGGGATGGAATAGGAGGAACTCTCAAGCGAGAAGCTGTACGAGCTAGTCTTCAACGGCCAAATAACAAACAGATTTTGACAGCCAGAGTTTTATACGAGTGGGGCACTAATGCTTTGCCGAATATCAAGTTGATATTTTGTTCACAAAAAGAGCACAACAGTAAAGCTCCGAGCTTCAACAGTCGGTTTTGACAAAGCTCAAACAATTACGGGTACCCGAAGCATTCACTCATTCAAATCGATTGGTGATAATAAAATAGAGTGCAGGCAATACTCGGCCTCCACAGAAACTCTCGAATTCGAAATCGAAAAGAGAGCTAAACGGAAGCGCTAGCATTTTTTTTACTGACACATATATCACAACCATATCAGAAATGTTTGACAATTATATTTCCTTTTAGCTTCTGAAAATAAAAATCACCAACTAAGTAGAAAAAATAAAACCGTATTTGACGGTTGAAGAATGGTGAAACATAAAAAGTAGCAGGTTCTATTGTTTGCGGGTCACGACACTGACACCGCACCGCAGTGGAGAGGCAGCGCACGGTCTCGCTAAAATGACGATATCTTGGGACCTATAAGAGTCCCCATGCATTTTTTTTTAAACGGAAGGTGATTTCGCAAGGAATTATTGTATCGATATTTTGAAAAAATTAAAAGGGGAGTAATTCATGAAAAATTAAATAAAAATTTTTTTTTCACTTTTTTCAGGGCAACAAATTTTTTTTTTTATTAACTGTATCATATTCTTGAAACATATTTTTTTAACTCTAACATGTCCAAATTTGATTAAAATCCAATAAGCGTTTCCAGAAATGTAGATAATTCAAAAAAATGTAACTCCAAAATTCAACATGGCGTAACTTCCGTAATTTTGAAAATTTTTGGAAAAACTTGAGGGCTGAAATTTCTTTTGTATAGCATTACAATTTCAATAAGTTTTATTAAAATCGAACCACCAACTGCAGATCCTGATATTTCTGACGTGTACTGATTCTTTTATAAAATGTCATTCATATTTATAATTATATATTCATGTATTTTTTTATTGTGTTTATGTTCAATAAATTTCATTAGAAATTAAATGAAATGCATGATTCCATTTTATTTCTTATTTATTTATTGCAAAGTTGTCCTGTGATCTGTTAAAACGGAAGAATACGTTATCTTTATATAGTTGCACGTTCTTACATTATAACACTTCAGAAACCAAAATATTTGTACTGACTGCAACTAGAAGAATTTCTATGTCGGTCATTGCGAAACCATATCGTGCATGTACATTTATTGCAATATTTTATATTTTGTTATACCGTACAGAACAAGAGACATTACTTGTCTCTGCATAAAGTAACTGATCAACTAGTTAGCATAATTCAGTATGATTCAGACACTGCTAGTGGAGCTTAATAGTGTGATGTTGCAGGGCTGTCTCGTCCTGACTCGGTGGTCGACTCAGTGCCGCTACTCGGTCGGTGAAGCATGACCGTCTGGTAATGGTGTTGCGCTATGGTTCCGACGATGGAAGATGGCTGCTAGTTGTGGCACCTACCCACTTCGTCGGTGAAACATGGCCGTCCGGTAGTGACGCCATGTCATACGCGGGACTAGTGCGCCGTGTTGGTTTCGTTCTATCCTTCCGTCCTGCTTCTTTGGTGCTGGCTGTCCGCGCCGTCTGCTCGGTATTTACGAGCTGCCAGTTAAATACACAGTTGCGATCTCGACCCCGCTTACAGAAATTATGGAGGAATATAATATTGTTTAACTTGAGGGTCCTCTGGCGCATCAAGGTGGATTCTAAAATATAAATATCTGCACATGGTCTATCGAGTTTGCTTAGTCTAGACTAATTTTCTTGGCTGGACGGTAAGAGCGTTCTTATTATCTTTTTCCTGGACGAGCAATGGAAGAGAAGAGAACGTGGAATGCGCTAGAATGAGCTTGCCAGTGCCAGCGCTTGCCCGATAACTGTTAGCACCAAGAAACACCGGGATGATTGACGACACAAAGGTAATCCACGGTCGAATAAGGGGGTGCTTTTGTGCAGTCTCACTTTACAGTGCGGTGTACTGTTCCTAAGTATTGAAATAAAGTGAGTCTCTTCGCCGATGAATTATTTCTTGTCGCATGGCGCGCGGAGCTTCAATTATCCCCCAGGTGTGGTTAGTAAACCAGGCCTGGGGTCTGTGTTGAGTATAACCTCATGTCACTGGCTGGCGTCGGCTATTTTTAAAGTGCGAGCCACGTGCTCGATTTTTCACGCGTTTTGTACCCCGCTTAATTCTCTTGATTGCAAATATTTTTACTAAACATTGCTGGGGCATGAGCTCGAGCAATGAAATGCTTAGTAGTTTGGGGGGAGCCCTTTCAGAAGTGGTAACTCACCCACTGATATCCACCCCATCGCAGGACCTCGAAAATTGTGCGAAAGCTCTTATGTTCCTTAAGAACAAAGATGCTGAAGGTTATCAGATAGTCCCCGCGAAACGGAAGAGACAGAGGGAAAGCAAAAAGCAACGCACCATGAGTGGCGGAGCTCAATCGCCAGCGGTTTCCGAATGCTCCGCGAATTTTTCCAAAAAAAACTGATCTAATGTCCCAGTTAGCCCTTCGAGGCGACGATATAGAAGACTTCGATACCGCTGACATGTTTTCGACATGAAATCTTTCAAATACAAACATTATTCTTTAGACATAATTATCTTAGAGGCCCCCGGAAGCTTAGAGCGTTGTGCCAAACCCGCGTAACCTCAACCTAAATAGTGCTAAAGTCTCTCAGACAAGGGAGATTATGCAACCCCCCCAACTTCGGTACAGCATTTTTGAAAAAGAGGAATGCCCCATCATCGTCCAGCGCAACCCCAGTTCGGAAAGTGCAAAAAAAGATCTAGCTCCGGACACTTGTGGTCGTTTACTCCGAAATCACTTTCTAGGCCTGTTCAACGACGTCCGTGATAGTGGCTTCGTAATGTTGAAGGTTATGACAAAGTTATTCAGCGCGGCTAATATCCTATTAAATATCCGTGACGATTTTGATATCCTACTTATGTCTGAGACCTTTCTGAAACCGAACTCTAAACGAAATTTAATATCGAAGATTTCAACATCATCAAAGCAAATAGGTGGTCAATCAGCCGCGGTGACTTGGCTATTGCCATTAGAAGGGGAATCATATTATCTAGAGTCACATCTATGCCTCGACTTAACAACAAACTCGAGGCGCTTGCAATCTCATTAGAAACTTCCTTAGGTAACTGCTCATTGTTTCTTTATATAGAGTGCCCGCCTCTGATAACTTTATCACGTCAGAGACGTGGACTAGATTGTTTAACTCTATTCGAAATATAACCTCCAGCTCATTTTTGATTGCTGGGGACTTGAATTGCCATAACTCACTTTGGGGAACTTTACACAATTGCAATAACGGACTAGAGCTCTGCTCCGCCCTAGACCAGACGGATTTGATTTCCCTAAAAACCGGAGAACCCACCTAACGCAGTAGGCCAGATAGCGCCCCTTCAATCATCGATTTAACCTTCGTATCCCCAAACCTATTTAACATCTCGTCTTGGGGTGTTTGAAACGACTCCTTAGGTAGTGATCTCAAGCCTGGGTGTGTCAACCCCAATTACCCCATTCTTTTCTCACAAATATAATATTAACCGAATTGGTTGGTCCACCTTTGATGCTCACCTCACGGTATTGATCTCCCGTTAAACCTATTCGAATCACTAACTACCCCAGCTCTCGAAAGAAAATATTTATCCCGGCTCCTTGGTGGGATGAAAATTGCGACAATAAAATATTAATTTATTAATTAACCTGCAGCACGTACACTCCTTCACGGAACGCGGAGGGTACACCTTGGTCTTTCTGACCGGGGCTTTCAAATTTCTCCGTTTTATCCGTTCTTAAATGTGACATTACGTAGAGTATGAGGTACAATTGATGTAGTATGCTGAATGACGATAAAATATTAATTTAAATGTTAAAAACGCCATTATAAAAATGATTGGCCCGCTCAAATGGACCGGGAAAACCAGAACGTTCAGCGTACACTCCGGTCTTCTTGACCTGTTTCTCAGACACATTGCGTGGAAACAACGTGCTACCCACAAAAGAATAACGATCTGAACACTCTGTTCACCCTCGTTGATGGCGGCTAGGACGCATAGACATGCATAGGGTAAGAGGGGCAGGTAGGGGCAGCTTCCCGCCCGGGCGAAAAGACCAATGTACGGGCTGCAGGTTAAATAGTGTAGAAGAAAAAACAAGGCGCACACTTAATACTGGCGAGTCATTAAATGTTTTAAAAGCAAATATACCCAACCAGCAAATGCATCCTGTTCAGAAGATGAAGAAACAATCAGAAGCCTCCACGCTTTAGCGGCGAAAATGTTTCCACCAACGGTCTTCTTCGATTTATTTCCTTATCAGGTGAGCTTTCAGAGCAATGAATTTTTAGAGGCCCCTTTCATGATGAACGAGTTTTCCATCAGCCTGACTTCGTCAAAAGTTACAATCTTCTCAAAATTTACAATAAAATTTACCGATCTGGTTCCTTTCCAAGCTCTTAGAATGAATTTCTTTTTTTTTTCGTTTCTTAATCAACCGCAGGCAAATTTCGACCAATCGCTTTGGATTAATGTTTTTTCAAGGTGATGGAAAATCTAATTTACAACAGACTTTCTTGGTATGTGGAACACAACCGTCGTCTGTCTCCCGCTCAGTTCGGTTTCATGAAGAGGAGATCCTGCGCTGATAATCTTGCTATACTCTCAACCGAAATTCTTTCGGGCTTTGCCAGTGGCGAGATTGTTGCAGGCCTATTCCTGGACCTGAAAGGTGCTTTTCCTAGCATCACCCTCCAAATTTCGATTGATTCAATTAAGAAAATGTAAATTGAAAGCATATTGTTTGTGATCCGCAGTCGGATCAAAATGATACAAGTAA